>JACJUY010006953.1:23890-47292 GCA_014220935.1 Platorchestia sp. MABIK
AATTGCAAGTAGAAGGATTAAAATAACTTGTAAGGTTCAATAACAGGATTCAGTTACAATGGATCCCTGCTCATTCAGGCATAGTGGGAAATGATATAGTGGACAAGTGGGCAAAAAAATGAGGCATCACAATTCTCAATCAGTTCTCTTTTATCTTAGTTATGAGGAGCATGTTATCAAACTGAAAAACAAAATATTGGACTACTGGCGTAAATGTTGGGGGAAATAAAGTGAGGAGCTCAGGCAAGGGAAAATTTATGTACGAGTTATGTAGCATACCAAAGTTTAAATTGGGGGAGTGACATGTCAAGAAAATTTCAGTGTATAATAAGCCAATTTAAAATTGGTCATGTTGGTGTTCTTTCTTGTTTGAATAGATTTACCATGTGTCTAAGCCCTTTCTGCCCTGAGTGTGGTATTTTGGAGACCATTGAGCACTTCTTGCTCAGCTGTCTACAATATAAGGCTGCCAGACTGCATTTATGTCTACCATTTGTTAAATTTAATCTTGAATTGAATATGAAAAATATACTAGGATTTGTTGAATATCAATTCCATGTTGACTTTACAATTTTTTGCTTCTTGGTGAACTTCCTTGGTGCTACTAATAGATGTGGGCTACTCTAAATATCTGAAAATGTTATCTTGTCAAGTGTCTGTTGCTAATGAAATCATCTCGAAACAATAAGCTGACAGCTTCCACATACGTCATTTTGAGAAGTCTAACACAACTGAGACTTAAAAGAGAAGTGCTGCAGTATTAGGAGGTTTATCTATTCCTGTTGCCTAAATACAAGCTGTCAGGTTACACAGATCTCTGCTGAAAAAGTCCAATGACTTTTAAAATCCTTCCAGATCCTCAAAGAAGAAGAAGAAAAAGCCGAGTCAATTGGGAGGGATCTATCCATTCTGTACTCACAATGAGCAAGCTCTAACCCTTATCATTGATGTTGCATTGAATAAGTAATGGTATTTCTGATATTTTTCTAAATAAGTTTAATTCTGGAGCAAGAAACTTAGGAGAGCTATCTTTTTGTATGTCTTTGTTAGAGAGAATATCAGGCCGTTATATAGGTCGCGACTGCAATTAGCCCTCATTTCAGAGCTTTAATGCTTTTTTTTCTGTTTTTCTAGGTGATCCATGATCAATTTATTTTCATTTGGGTCTTGCATCCATGCTAAAACAAGATTTCTATTCTATTGTGAAAGTGTTATGCTGTGTAGAAAAATATTTTATACCTGAATGAAGATTTTACTTATTCGTGGTTCATGTTTAATGTTTGAAATCTTGTTTGTGTGAATATTTACAACAATTCTGAGCCTAAATTGCTATAAACTTTTTGCTTTTTGTTTGCTTTGTTTATGATACATCATACTTTTTGAGTTTATTTCAATATACTTCTTAAATATTCATTATTTACAAACATATAGAGGAGTGTTCTGGTCTCTGATCATTCAGATCATGCAGTAAGAATTTGAGTTAAAAGCACTGGGATAAATTGTCTTGTACTATGGTTCAAGAATTTATGATGCAAGACTGAAGGCAAAATAAGAATCAAATCAGTTAGGATGGGTTACTATTCAAGGCAATAAAATTTTTGCTGTGCTGTGCCTCTAATCACTATTATTGCAGTTACTATTTTACCAAAATATATTGTTTCTAAATTTAAGTAGCTGTGATATAAACCTGCCAATTTTATGAATTTTATATTTATTAAATCTTATGTAATTTATTTGACAGTGGTAGGGAAATAAACATTTAATTCTCATCTAAACAACAAACTCTTTTCTATGACCATGATAAGCTTTTTCTTTGAAGTCTAAAAAGTGTCGCAATTCTCTAGTTTAATAAAAATCATCAAAGTAATTGTAAAACCTAGCAGTTGATTAATAATAACTGGGAAATAGCATTATGTTTTATTATCTTGCAGATATATTTTGCATTGTTCTTAGAAATATATTTAGTATCTATCTGTATATCCATCTGTATTTTATAAAACAGAATTTTTTTAGTCACTGTATCTTACACTAATAAAGTGTAATGAATGTAGAAAACCAAATAAAATCTAAATTTTTCTATTGGATGTTATCAATTTGGATAGACAATTGTAAATTTTATGATGGATAATTATAATAAAATCAATTTCTAAATTAGCATTAACTACTACAACTATATGTAACATTTTCTCATTTCAGACACTAAAATGGCAGTTAACATGAAGGAGCAAGGTGTGAAACTTAGGGATGAAGTTCATAAAAGCAGATTGAATGTGAGTAATTTCATTGTTCTAAAGTGTAATAGTTTTTATAATATCTCATTTTGTCTAATCTTGATTGATCTGTTTGCTATTTTATATTACCTAATATTTAAATAAGCATTTTTATCTATTCAATAACATGTGTTTGTCATAACTGGATGTTTTGAACATAATTTTTTATATGATAGTGATTTTGGATTTGAAAATGTTTTTAAAGTTTATTCATCTTTTCAGGTGGCAGAGAGCATTGCTGATTTCAAGTTCTGCAAGCAAAGAGTTCAAGTTAGAAGCAAATCTTTGGATGTTCCTGAGAAATTTCGCTCAGTTGTTTACTGGATGTCACGTGAGCAACGTGTTCAAGGTAAAAGTTTTTTGTAGTTTGTTCAAGGTAAAAGTTTTTTCTTTTTTGTTCACAAATTGTGTAAAATTATACGTTTCATAAAATTGTATCACTGTTCTAAAAATTGTAAAAATGAAACAAATTCATTTTGATAAATTTTCATCTGTCTACTTGCATTTTTATCCATTTTTTAATTATTTTTAACCTATGAGGATTAATTTTATTTTGCTGGAAGTAAACCATTATGCCATATATTCTCGTATTTCTTATGCACTATTTATTATCAAGTATTAAGTGTATAAGTTCAATAGTTCAGAAATTGTAATGGAAAGGTAATGAAACATCTTCCAAGTGTATGGATATAGAATGTGATTTTTACATTGCTGTGTGCACAAAACGAAGAATAAAAATGAATTTTCCATTTAGAAAGTCAAACCTCCTTTTAATATTTCTGCCTCAGATATTCCAACACTTGCGTTATTATGTTATGCATTTGGCCTTTGACAACTATTGATGCTTATGAGTTAATAACTTTGTACAAACAATTCATCAACTTTGGTACCATTCTGCACTGAGCCATCACCATGTAGTAACTTTATTCCATTTTATTACTGGCTAATTAAAGTGTTTTGAAGTAGAATTTTTTTTGGGAAATGATTTTATTACTAGATTAGTGTTTTAAAGTGTCTAAAAAGTGGTATGTCAGAGGAAGCTGTTTCATTTCCAGGGAGCTTGCTGTATTCATCACTGGTAACTAATTTTTAGAAGCCATTGTCAGATGCTTGCTAAATTCATCACTGGTAACTAATTTGTTGAAATCATGGCCAGGGGCTCGCTGTATTCATCACTGGTAACAAATAGTTTGAAGTCATTGTAAGATGCTTGTATTCATCACTGGCAACTAATTTTTAGAAGCCATTGTCAGGTGCTTGCTAAATTCATCACTGGTAACTAATTTGTTGAAATCATGGCCAGGGGCTCGCTGTATTCATCACTGGTAACAAATTGTTCGAAGTCATTGTCCGAAGCTTGTATTCATCCCTGGTGACTAATATTTCGAAATGATTTCCAGATAATTGGGCTTTCTTGTTTGCCCAAAGGCTGGCATTGAAGAACTCAGTGCCGCTGAAGGTGGTGTTCTGTCTTGTGCCGTCATTCATGGATGCCACCTTGCGCCACTACACTTTCATGATCCAAGGTGAACTTTTGATTTTTCTCTTTTTAATTGCTTTATAAGCCTTTTTAAGATGATTTTCATGTTGAATTGACCTGATTGAAACAAGTTCATTCTACCTTTTTTAAATTGACAAAATATGAGCCACTTATGAAAGGATCAAGCTTTGTGGCTTCTGCATTTAAAGAAGAAGGAAGAAAAATGTTTTTCTGGTATAACTGAGACTAGTAACATGTTGCAACACATTGGAAATTTGTATCTCTTTACGTTGAAGTACTTAGATAGTAGACAACCCATAATAACTGTCATTATAGCTACTATGTTAGTGATTTAACCAAAAATGGAAAATAATGTGAAAATGTTTTCCATGTTTTATTTTTTGAAAGTTAGAAAAGGCTTACAAGTAATGGTGTAAAAAGAGATGTAAGAAGTTGATGAAGAACAACTTGGAAGACGATCTCCTTTTAAATTAGCATGTTAGCTTCACACTTTTGCAGTAGTAACCAATCTTCTTGAAAGTATAATGAATGGCTATGATTGTGCATTGCATGTTTTAGCTGTGATGTGCATCAATCATTGAGTAATAGTTTCGTTTGTTAGAAGTCTAAAAATTCAAAGTTGTTATGAAATTCAGGAATAATTCAACCTAGTTAATTGTGCTTGCTTTTTAACTTATTCTAATACTTAATCATACTATTTGCTCATAGAAGGATCTTTGATTTATTTATCAAGTTGTAAAATCTGTGCTTAACTACTGATCATTCATTCTAAGAATTGAATTTGATTTACAATTATGGGGTTGCTGCTATACAACCAATGTGTTTTAGTTACAATTAGGTTTTGAAAATGACAGTTTTTAGTGCTAAATAGGTATGCTCAACCTGCCTTTTTAGTTTCTTCATTACCAAATGCTTGAAGATTATTATATCAATGGGTATATCATGTCTCAAATACATTCTCCTTTTTTAATATGAATTAATGCTCCCTTTTTTTTCATTTTGTGTTCTGTACAAGATCCTCCCTGCAGCTTAGATGCTCAATTGATTCCTTCTAACCTTATGACCAATGATTTTTATCCAGCAATGATAATTGAAAATTCTTTTTCAGGCTTAAAAGAAGTGGAGAGTGAATGCAAAGAGTTGGGAATCCCATTCCACTTATTGTTGGGGCCAGCCAAAGATGTTCTTCCGTCGTTTGTGACCAGCAACGATGTTGGTGGTGTGGTGACGGATTATGCTCCACTGAAGACACCCAAACAATGGGTAACTGATGTCTTGAGCAAACTGCCTGAAAATATTCCCCTTTGCCAGGTAAGTTTCATCTGGATGCATCTGTGTACTTAGTAAACAAAATAATGTGCGTGTTTCAGGTTTGGTTCCTTAGCGAATTTCCCTTAATTTTTTATCCACCGGTAAAATTAATGTTCATGTAGAGCTGTCTTTAGAGTTAGCAATTTATGTACATGGTTGTAATATTTTTTTTCAACTGAATATACCGAGAATGAGAAGTTGTAACTGATGATGGAACACGAGCCTGGGAAGCTGTAATCTATCATTGAGATAGGGAGCTCGGTGGCTGTAATCAGAATACTTATCCTATACCTTAAAATATTTCTTGTTTTTATATTCTGATTTCACCTTGATGCTATCATCAAGACGTTTTACTATAAATGGGCTTATGGTAGTATTGCATTGAAATTTTTTTCTTTCCTTTATAATTAATATGTTAACAGAAGTATTACATGGAACCCTTTTTCTTTTCTTAACAGTGAATATTCATATGAAAATATTGTATATCACCATCTTTCTTTTCTTTGCAATAAATATGCTGAAAGGAATAATGTCTTTTTTCTTCAGTGAGCTTTACAGTTTTTGTTTCATGTTGCAGGTTGATGGCCACAATGTTGTTCCTGTATGGGAGGCGTCTCCAAAGCAGGAGTACGCTGCACGGACAATCCGTAGAAAAATCACTGATAAGCTCGGCAAGTTTCTGACTGAATTTCCGCCTCTCATTCCTCACCCACACAAAGATGACAAAGACAAATGCAAGGTAATTCAATCTCTTATGTTGGCCTGGAACTTTTGTGCACAGTTTCTAAAAAAATTTCTAGGTTTTTACCACATGGGATGATGTTTGGTATTTTCAAAACAATTATTTGTGTCTTATTTTTAGGGTTAAAATTTTTTATATCTCACTATTGGCATTTCCAACGTAAAATTAAGGTAGCAAAAAACGAATGTGAATACACAGATAACTTCATTTGAACTGCTTGTAGAAAGTTGCATGAAAAAAAATTACTGTCAGTGAATGCCAACACTTTCTTGTTTTGATATCAAAGGTACAAACCTGAATGTTTTATTAGTGAGAACCACCAATTCCATAACCCTTGTTTGCGAACATTAAGGTGCTATTTTCCAATTCCCCTAACCTGAGCTACGCAATGTACTGATGCTACCCTCCAGTTTTTCTCGTTTCTGTATGGGAATGTTATGATGCTTCTATCCAATTATTTTAATTAGAGTTTAGGAATGTAGTGGTGCTTTTCTTCAATTCCCCTAATTAGAGTGTAGAAATTTGATGTTGTTTCTAATTCCCACAACCTGAGTTTAGGAGTAGAATGGTGCTACTTTCTAATCCCTTCAATCTGAGTTGAGGATTGCTATGGTGCTTCTTACCATTTTCCCTAATCTGAGGTAAGGAATGCAATGGTGCATCCATCAGTTCACCTAATTTTTGTTTTGGAACATAATTGGTGCAATCACCAGTTCCCTATAACCCTTACTAATACTCCTCAATAACTTGTCAATTGTTGACAGGCAACAGACTGGAAGGCCGTGGAAGAATCGCTAGAAGTGGACACCAGCGTAGGCCCGGTGGACTGGGCGAGAGGAGGTACTAGTCACGCATTTGAGATGCTAGCGTCCTTCTGTTCTGGGCGCCTCAAGAAATTTGCCGATAAGCGCAATGATCCAAACGAGGATGCGCTCAGCAATCTATCTCCGTGGATTCATTTTGGTTAGCACATAGCAACTAAAAATGGTTTTAGATGTTGAAATTTTCACTTAAGCCCACTTAATATCCTGGCATTCACATATGTTCCTATGATTGCATTCAAACACGGTATAATTGCAATTGCAAAGTGTGACTGTTTTGCAATAAAGTGTGACTCTCACAATGAAGTTATACTGTTTACCAATGAAGTGAAAGATATGCTTCTTTTAACATCAAATTACTCTCAATAGAATTGCTTGCTGGCGCTACCGGTTGGTTTTACTCAGCTTTATTTATTGCTTATTGATTTCAATGGTTATTCAAGTTTTTTTCACCATATTTCCATTTATTGAACTATTTAGTAATACAGTTATGATTATTTATATTATTCGTTCTTCATTTTAAAAGGTCACTATGGTATTAGTATCACTTTTCTGTAAAAGGTATTTCTAATGTGTTTTTTTGTTGCAGGCCAGATCTCAGCAGCCCGTTGCGTGCTGGAGGTCCAGAAGCAGAGCAAGAGCAGCCACAGCAGCGTGGCAGCGTACGTGGAGGAGTGCATCATCAGAAGGGAGCTCAGCGATAACTTCTGTCACTACCAGCCCCACTACGACTCGCTCCTGGGCGCTGCAGACTGGGCACGCATCACGCTCGATGAACACAGGTCTTCTTTCTGGCATCTGGACTCGAAAATGTCCTTAATTTTGTTCGAAAGCGTTTCTGTCTTCTCCCCCCTCAGGGGGATACAACTATGGTATCTATGTGATTTAACGCTTCCAAGGGGAGAATGTGTGAGAACTCAAGCTCAGAGTTAGGTAGGCGTTCTTTTTGTTGAAATAAAATGTTTTTGTCATGTTAGGACCACCTTTTTTTGGTACACTGCTTCTGTTTTCCAGCACCCACTACTGTCTACTTCAACTTGGATCTTGCTTCATGAACTTCTTTCTTAACTTACTGTTTTTATGCCCTTCTGCATAGATTCCGCATTCCCTTATCTTTGTACTAAATGGTGCCTTCCTCGTTTCTCTCTTTGATACTCTTTTTTTTTTTTTTTTTTTTTTTTGTTGTAGCGGTTTGGGAGGCTTAAACTAACCTATAATCTAATCTTCTGAAGTGCTAAACTTTGTCCCATGAATTGGCTACGTTTAGAAAAAGATTGATTTGATTTGATAACTCGTTCATTATGACAGCCTTCAGTGTTTTCATGGGAAATGCAGATTCATAAGCGAGTCACTTAACAAAAAAGAAAAAATTTGTTTTTGCTTGACTGCCAGACTACAGCAAAAGTTACTGAGCTATTCAAGTGTTATTTGAATATGCACAAATTTGAAAAAAGTGCATGAAAAGTGTTGTTTCTCATTGCACCGCTCTTTTGTTCCTCATTCCCTGTTTTGTTTTTCAGAAAAGACAAGCGGGAAAAGCTGTACTCACTGCCGCAGTTTGACAGAGCCAAGACTTACGATGACTTGTGGAACGCAGCTCAGGTATCTTACTTAATAATACCCGTTGTGGGTTTATTTACATATTTGTTTGGTGTCCGCTTCTTAAGAAACAGCTTCTTTGATATGAAGCATGCCTAATGACCGTATCTGCAATACGAGTTTCACCAGTGCACAAGTACAAGAATATTTTAATCACGGCTGCTATCAGGTTGGATATATTTGTTTATCATCCACATCTGCAAGATTTTTCTAAAGAAAATATCGAATCCTGTCATCTCTGTACACCAGTTTCTCAAGTCTTCAATGTTACCAACCCTCAGCAAATCCCGTAGCCTTGATACATCCTCAAGCCTTTAATGCATAATTAAGTCTTGATACATCCTTTTGCCCCGATTCTAAATTAAGTCTTGATGCATTATTTTACATCCACCAAGTTTCGATGCGTTATTTAGCATCCATGCAGGAGGGGGGCCGAGAGGAATGGGGAGGTTTCCCATGGTTCCCCACCATCCCCAACCTCTCTGTTGGGGGACTCTAGACCTTGTTCTTGTCATCTTATTTTATCTCGTTTATCATACTGTCTTCCGACCAGAGTCTAGTCTATTCACAAAAATTCTTGTGTTTTCCTTAACACCATTCCGTGTACCATATTAATTATCTTTTGCTCGTCTTTGTGTTTTAATTTGACTCATCCTCTGCAAACGAGTTATCTGTGGATTTAGCATTTCCCATTCTATCAAAGCATCCTATGAGTATTTTACTTAATGATCTGTTATCTTCAAAGCACAGCAGTCCGCTGCAGATGAGTAAACAATGCAGGTGTTTCATTTGCCGTACTTCTTTGGTTATTGAGTAAACAATGCAGAGTATTTCATTTGCCGTACTTCTTTGGTTATTGAGTAAACAATGCAGAGTATTTCATTTGCTGCACTTCTTTGGTTATTGAGTATACAATGCAGGTGTTTCATTTGCCGTACTTCTTTGGTTATTGAGCAAACAATGCAGAGTATTTCATTTGCTGCACTTCTTTGGTTATTGAGTATACAATGCAGAGTGTTTCATTTGCCGTACTTCTTTGGTTATTGAGCAAACAATGCAGAGTATTTCATTTGCTGTACTTCTTTGGTTATCAAATAAACGATGAATAAAATTTAATTTGCGGTACCTACAGTATTTGGATATCAAGGAAACGATGTACAACATTCATTAGTTGTTCTTCTTTGGACATCAGGTTTGCCGTCCTGCTTTGGTTATCAGTGAGGTAAACGACGTATAGCAGTTCATTTGCCGTATTTATCTGGTTATCAGGTTAACTTCAGAAGCTGGTTTCCAGGCACAGCTCGTGAAGGAGGGTAAGATGCACGGCTTCCTGCGCATGTACTGGGCGAAAAAAATTCTCGAGTGGACTCCAGATCCAGACACAGCGCTTGCCTACGCCCTCTACCTCAATGACAGATACTCGCTAGATGGCAGGGACCCTAATGGATTTGTTGGTAATATCTTGCCCAATGATACCCTTGGTTTGTTTGGTGTATGCTTCTTTCGTCTCTGTGACGCTCATGAATTCTTAATGACCGTATCTATGACACGAGTTTCACCACCAGTGCACAAGTACAAAGATATTTTAATCGCGGGTACTTTTGGGATGGATATATTTGTTGGTCATCCCCATCTGCGAGATTTATCTGAGGAAAATATTGAATCCCGTCATTTTATGACGGGCCGTGTACACTAGTTTATTGATAAATATTCTGTTCCCTTCACGGCGGGGGTCTTAATATTTTGTATGTAATATTTGTTATTAGACCGTCTAATCTTGTGTAGACAGAGACTATTATGGATTTGTTGATTTTATTTGTTACCAAACATCATTTTGCAATATTTAAGTGCACTAAGATCGTTTGCTCAAGTTTTCAGTAACAAAACATGCATGCGTTATCATTGACATTATCAATGTGCATTATTAGTAATCTCGTATTTTCAGTAACAATATACCCTAGCATTAAAAGTATCAATGCACATTATAAGTAGTATCTCCTCAGAGAGAGATACAATTATTGAATCTATGGAAATCAGCGCTCCAAGGGGAAAGAAGATGAGGCATCGAGCTGAAAAGTAGGGTATTCCTTTTGTTAAAATACTCGTAGAAACTTTTTTCTGGTTACGGACCATTTTTAAGCTCATTGCTGCCCTTTTTCCGCACCTATTACATTTTTCCTTAACTCATTTCTTTTTCCAACCCCTTCAGGGGATACAACTATTGTATCAATGGGAATTAACGCTCCCAGGGAATGTGTGAGATCCCGAGCTAAAGGTTAGGTAGGCCCTTTTGTTTTAATAGAATAGGTTTTTGTTTTGTTAGGGACCATCTTTTTTTTAGTTCACTGCTGTCCTATTTTTCAGCACCTAATCACTTTTCTTCTTTTCAGCTTTCATCTTGTTTCACAAATTTCTTTCTCATTTATCTATGTTTTTCGTGCATAGATTCCAGGTTCCCTTACTCTATACTAAAAAATACTTTCCCTCTTCTTTGGAACGCCGTTGTTGCTGAAGGGAGGCTTAAACTCACTTATTTTCTTTTTATTAGACTGTTTCAATGCAAAGGGTGTGAGGACATCCCTTGTGCATAAATTCCTCATTCTCTCAACTCCTATACTAAATGGCGCCTTCCTCTTTCCTCTCTTCGAAAGGTTTTATCGTAGTTACGAAAACTTAAACTAGCATAAAATGTAATCTATCTACAGTAGCATCAATTGGCATTAGTGGTGTTAGTTTTGAAGCTAAATGAGGTCATGTTAGAGATGTCGTAATGAGAATTAACATCATAACAAAAATGCCGCAATCAATGATCACTTTAATGTCATAAAGAGTCAATGTTGATCACTTCAGTGTCACTATGAGACTGAATATGTTATTATGACGAGGATGTCGAAATGAAACTAAATGAGGTCATTACAAGGGTGTCGTAATGCGATTTGATGGCACCATGACAAGAATGTCGTAATGCGACTAAATGAGATTAGATTAGATGTTAGTTTAAGCCTCCCTAACCGCAACATAGTCGTTCCAAAGAGAGGATGGAGGAAGGCACTACTTGGTATGGAGATAAGAGAATGTGGAATCTTAGCACAAGGTGCATAGAAAAAATAATTTGAGAAAGGAGTTCATGGAACAAGATGAAGGTTGAAGAAGAAAGTAGTAGGTGCTGAAAAACAGGACAGCGGTGAACCGATAAAAGGTGGTCCTTAACATAACAAAAACCTTTTACTTCACAGAGAAGGCCTACCAAACTCTCAATTCGGGCTCTCACTCATTTTCCTCTTGGCAGCGTGAATTTCCATAGATACAATAGTTGTATCCCCATGAGGGAAGACACTAAATGAGGTTATTATGACAAGAAGGCCGTGGTGAGACTAAGAGGTTATTATGACAAGATTGAGTTCAAATTAGGTCATTACAAAAATGTCATGATGAGACTAAGAGAGGTTGTGACGCCAAGGATGCCTGTGGAGTGTGGCGGGCCTGCACGACCAGGGCTGGAGAGAGCGCGCTGTGTTCGGCAAGATCCGCTACATGAACTACGCGGGCTGCAACAGGAAGATGAACATCAAGGCTTTCGTCGCCAAGCACAGGGTCACGGATGATATGCCAGGTCAGTTTGGCCAGTCACCATGGTATCTGCTACAATTTTATAATAGATGTTGTTGGTAGAGTCACGGATGATGTACTAGGTTTGTTTAGCCACTCTCCATTTCAGCTGCAATTTTTGGACAGATGTTAGTTGAGTTGAACAGTATTGTTGCCTTCAGTATCTAAAGAAGTAGAACCGAGGATAGCCGCTCCATGAAATCAACAAAAATTTTTTGACTGGTAGATCTTGTTCTTGGTTGAGTTTAACAGTAATCTTGCCTTCGTATAGAAGCAGAGCCGAGTGTACCCACTCTCCATGAAATCTGTTATACTATAGCAGCGAGTCTAGCCACTCTTCATGAAATCTGCAACAAATTTTTAACATGTTGTTAGTTGAATTGAACAGTAATGTTGCTTATAGTATCTTAACACGTTGCTTGCGAAATGATTCATCGATGGGTCGTTTGAAAAATTTCACGAATCTTCCAAAATTAAATAATAGTATTCAATGGACCCAGTTAATGTTTGGTATTTATTAAATTGCCTACAACTTTTGACTCAAAATTTGAGTTGAATATTGAATTTCAGTATAACCCATCGCGGTCAACGTGTTAAGATCTAAAGAAGCAGAACTGAGTTTATTTGTGTGCTTATGTTTGAGCGCAGGCTGAAACTAATAGTATAACATGTGGTTCATTCGAGTCATTCTCAGGTTAAAAAAAACACAGCCGAGAGTTTACTTGTATGCTTTTGTTTGAGCACAGTTTGAAGCTACTAGTACACATCACTTGTGTCTTGTGTCTGGTGTTAGGTTATAATTGCTAAGTGTATATATCCTCTGTAGGGAGAATAATTTTGTCTACGTGGACTTGAAAAATCCTTCCTTCGTAAGGCTAAAGCTGCTTATTTATATTTCGTTATGCTTCATCTCTCCACCACAACCAACACTACTTAAATACTTTTCTATTCTTTCCTTCCTTTTTATGACATTTTGTAATTGAGTTGTGTACTTCTACAGATTTCCCGCTCGAATTTTCTCGTTTTCTCTGGTTGCTTTGAGGCAATGCTGTACCGCGTACAAAACCGTGCATCTAGTACTCATTCACCTGCACCTGTGGATTAATACAATTTTGCATTACTGCTCTGAAGTTTTTCGTCTACTTTATTAATTTTTTTCTATTTTCACATCTTCTACTGTCAGTTAGGAGGAGGACTGGCATTCAGAATATTTGTATTATTATCCAGTGTGTGAAAACTCAGTTCACATCATTTCACACTGAGCAGAACTATTGAATTAAATTCTATCATTAATTATGCTCATCTTTAATCTTCTACTGTCAGCTAGCTGGATTTTGAACGTTAAGAATATTTAATTTGTTTTCCAGGGTGTGGAACTCGGTCTTTTCCATATTTTGCCTTGAATGCAGTGTCGATTTGTACACTTAAAGGGAGTTCTAGTGTTAAAAATATTTCAATTGTTATCCAGGGTGTGAAAACTCATTCTATTTCGTTGTTGTTTTGAATGCAGTGTCGATTTTTAGTCTTTATTTCCAGGTGCTGCCAATGTGAAAAAATCACTCAAAGTCGTCTCGACTGCCAATACAGTTTCTAAGAAACCCGCGGAAAAACAAAAGAAAGAGGATCCTGAAGACCTTGACGATACTGAAGAATCTCCTAAGAAAAAAACGAAAAAGGGGAAGAAAGTGGTTTCTTCTACTAGTAATGACTCTAAGTAGTCATTTTGTTGTTCTAATGTTCTCTGAAGTGAGGGAATTTGAGTAGTTGATAAAGATTGAAGAATTATTCTCTAAAAGAAATTTCTTTGAGCGACAAGTTCATGGTTAGTCCACTGTTTAAGTTAAGCTCACAGTTAAGTGTCTAAAATATTATCACCGAAGAAGCTGTTGAGATGTGTCTTTAGTTTATAACAGAAGTCTACTAAGTTTTAGGGAACTTATTATTGGCTATTGATTAGAGAACTTCTTTTATTAGGCAGATACCGGCGATTTTTATTACGTTAAGCTGGTTTTTCGTTGATCTTCTAGTAATGAATTTAACCGGGGTTAGCATTTCCTTTGAGAACTTAAGGTCCTTATAGTTAATGATGATTTAGCTGGTGTTATTTTGATATTTTTGAGACATTACGTACTGTTTGGAAAGTTTTGTTCGTACGTCATACATGAAATTCTTCATTTGTGTACGAGTGTTTTCACAATTATAATTTTAAAAATCACTTTGCTTTGATTTAATGATTTTCAGGGTTTGTTATCTTCTTATTTGGTTCACTAGAGCGAAGGATCCCTCAGAATATTATAGGGAGTTTTGTATTTTTGTTTTCTCTTTTTAATTTAATTTTCTAGCCTTTGGGCTCATTGGGAGAAAGGGCACGATTATTTTTGGTGGAAAGATGCGCTCCTATTGAGATATGAATGGTTCCTTGGCTGTACTCGAAGAAGAATGCTCATGGTGTCTATCTTCGTAAATGTACTTTGAAGTTCAGGACTTCTTAATGTGACTTTAGCAGCTCATTAAAAAAATCAGCAACATTAGTTGGGGGAAGATGTTGTAGAGTTGTTGTAGAATGTGCAAAGATCAGCAACATTAGCTGGCAGAAAGATGTTGCAGAGTTAGTTTTATGTAAATATCAGCAACTTGAGTTGGAAGGAAAATTTTGCAGAGTTCATGTAAAAATCAGCCACGTAAGTTGGGAGGAAGATGTTGTAGAGTTTGTTTTATGTGAAGACCAGCAACTTTAGTTGGCTGAAAGATGTTGTTGGGTTAGTTTAACATTAATCTTGCCTTATTCTTTTTTTTGTTTACTTCCTCTCTCCCTAAATTAACTGCCTGCGCGGGTGTCTTGTTTCATCGTAGACCGTATCGATTTATTTGTTATTTGAATGTCTAGTTTAGGTGCTTGGCACAAGTACGTTGATAAAGCGCCTTGTGAAATATTTTTTATGCTACGTGTACCTCATCAAACTATGATAGTAATTGTTAGAGTACAAATTTAATTTTAGAAATCATAGTTGTAATGCTTGAATAGTGAGTCGCCCATTTTGGCAGTTATATGCGCACAAAATCAGTTGGTTTTAGTAATCTTACTTGTAAAAATTCGCTTCGCCCTGGCTAGCTGAGTATGTGTATACGTACGTTCATTATTTTGGTATTTGTATCTGGACAACGTCTCCCCAAAGAATTACTCACACTTCTGTTTCTGGACAACTTCTCCTTCAAGAATTTGTCACACTTCTGTTTCTGGACCCCCTCAGGGGAATACAACTATTGTAACCCCTCAGGGGGATACAAATATTGTATCTATGGGAATTAGCGCTCCCAGGGGGACTATGTGAGGGCCCGAGCTAAGGGTTAGGTAGGCTTCCTTTTTGTTGAAATAACATAGGTTTTTGTTATGTTGAGGACCATCTTTTCTTCGGTTCACTGCTGTCCTGTTTTTCAGCACCTACTACCTTCTTCTTTGACTTTTATCTTGTTTCATGAACTTCTTTCTCAACTTACCGTTTCTATGCCCTTTCTGCATAGATTCCGCGTTCCCTTTAACTCCATACTAAATGGTGCCTTCCTTCTTCCTCTCTTTGGATCGCCTTTGTAGCGGATAGGGAGGCTTAAACTAATAATATAATCTAATCTAATCTTCTGGCGGTGTGTGCTGAAGCGATTCGTTTACAGACTCGTTATGTTCAAGAAGTTTTGGTTTGTTTTGATAAGGGCTTTTTTTTGCTTCATATTTACTTCCCGTGTTATCCACGCAGATCGCTTCAATTCGAGCCAAATTTTTTTAGCTGAAATTGATATCCACCGAAATGAGAATGATGAGGAGGATTTATGCACATCAATGTCTAGGGTTTCCTGATCCCACGAATGACGAAATGTTTGTGATTTACCAATTTTCAAAAGAGACTTACGGGTTCGTTTTAATGTATGTCTGACTTGACGCGTAAGTGGGTGTTTCTTCTTCCAACTCATAGCTGAGGTGGTAGTTCTATAACGCACACCCCAGACACAAAAAAGTCACTATCTACTTAAATGTTGCATTCGATTATGTTGTGATGTAAACTAGAGGGGATTGTTCTCCAACGTCCCTTGGGACTTCTTCAACTTTGCGAAGCAAATTCTTACCTTGGGAATTGCAACGACATCCCAATGGTGCATGCATGATTTCTGCTATAAGTATCATGACAAAATTTGCTTGGCTAGTAATAAGTCTTCTGATTTAGTAATCTTGCCTTAAATATTTCATGGGAAGCGTATCCGATGAACGTGCGGTTTGAGCGACGCCTTCTCCAGCGCAAGCAGTCTCTTTTATAGCGCATTTTTTTCAGTACGGCTTCTACACTTGAGGGCTTTGACTCAACGCTTTCCTGATCTTTTGGATAAAGTTAGTAATTTTATACCGAAAGAAATCTTGGGCAATTTACGAAATATTTTATATTTTGTGCCAGCAGTAAATCATTCAGGATGATTTTGTCTCGTGTAACCATCTATGAATGCACAAATTATTTTTGATTATGGAATCTCACTAAGATTTTTTTTACATTAAATTATTTTATACTCCTATTTCTTGTTCCTATACTCATGAGAGGAACGACTAAGTATATCTTTCGTTCTTGTATTGCAATTATATATAGTCTAGGGTTGTCTCAAAGTATGTTACTATATAAACACATGTTGAAATCTCACTCAGGAGAGTATGCCTTTTGAAATAAATCGAATCTTATGACAATGAGAGGAAGTAAATTTAAATCCAATTATTTTTCAAGGATGTTGTGATTTTCTGTACTCTAGTATTGCAGTGAAAACCGTTCGCTATAATCACACTCTCAAATGAATTTTTTTCATTTTGCTTGCATAGCGAAGTGAGGATGAGTTTACATTATTTTTCATTCAAAGGTAGCGCATGTTTTTCTACTTTTCCAGTATAGCAGTAAAAAAAATGTGTATCGAATTTCCTTCCAGCTGCATCGCTCTTCTTTCAGAACCACTGCCAGGTATCGTCTTCTCTTATTGATGGTGGCTAACACATTTGTAACTGCCGCTGTAGTCTTTGAAATAGACTTAGTGTGCCATTTTTGGGTCTCATTACCTACTCTTCTGAGACCATTAGCTTGTACATTATTAGTGGAAGTAAGTCTGCACATAGGGAAATTCAACTACGTCCAAATCTGCCCCAATTCCGAGACTTGGAGGAAAACTGTAAGTCCTCTAGTCTATTCCACAAATTCTAAAACATAGCATTCTAAGTGGCTAGGTCGCAAGATTACGAATAAGTTAGCTCACTGTGACTAACGGGGGCACAACAGTGGTGCTAAATAGATCAGGTTATGAGTGACCAAGGCACAACAGTAGTGCTAAATAGATCAGGTTATGATTGACCAAGCGACAACGCTGTGGTTGAGCATGTTCTATTATGACTAAACGAGCCACAACATTCCCGCTTAACAGGTGAAACTAGAACCACTCGCGCCACAATTCAATGAACGAATAGGTCAAACCACTAAGTAAGCCGCAACATTACGGCTAAATAAGTCACACTAATATTTGAGCAGCAACATTACCGCTGAATGGTTCATACCACCAATTGAACCGCAATATTACGACTGAATAGGTTGAATGACTAACCCAACCTCAATATTACTACATAATAGGTAAAATTATTAAGGTAAAAACATGAAACATGATGGGTCACAACGGAGTGTTGCATTTGTGCAAGTTTCCAGTCTGAAGTTGATGATGTGGATACATAAAACACCTTAGAACAGATATTTTACACGCATTTCCTTGGAATTAATATTCGATTACAGGGCCACAACCAAGAATATACTATTAGATCGAACATAAAGTAAACGAGCAACAAAATAAAAAATTTTGACAATGACACGTCAGACACCCACATAAAGTAGTGACAAAAGTACAATAATGAGAGCTTGACTCGAAGAGTGCATCAGTTTTCGCATCTAACACTGCTGACTCGCTATTGGGTGGCACAACATATTTATTAACACGTTGACTGCGATGGGTTAAACTGATGTTCAGTTTTCAAAACAAATTTGAATTTAAATTCAAAAGATGTTAGCAGTTTTTAAATACCAAACATCAACTGTGTCCATCAAATACTATTAATTTTAAAAGATTTGTGAAACTTTTTCAAACGACCCAACGATAGGTCGTTTCACAGTCAATGTGTTAAGTGTCTGAGTGATTGTTACAGGAGGGACTTGGGTCAGCCCGAATATGGGCACACAGCTAATTCTTGTAGCCATGTAGCTCTTACAAGTATCATCACTGTCTACTTCAAAAATGAAAAAAATCGACATTAAATAGGAGTACCATACAAAACGAAGAAAATTTTGGTAAATTACAACCGCATTTCCTTTTTTCCAGCATTACTCAGCAATGGGGAAGGCACACAAGTAGTATTTCTAGGGACACCACGGAGTTAGAATTCAGGATTTTTTTCTTTCCAGGCCCGCACAGTTTACTGAGCACTGAAAGAATTTTTCATGCTTAGCATTCATAACTTACTTTCTTCTTTTGCTGGCCAAATAACCACACAGCCATATTTTGCTCCCTCAACGTACTCAAATAAACAATTTATATTTGCCTTGGTTAGGGGAGGGAGGGATAAACAATTTACAGGTCAGGGATACCTCTTCAAAACCATAAGCTGCTGGCATATAGTAGCCCAAAATTGACGCTAGGAGCTATTTTTGCCATTGAGGATTAGCCTAAAACAGTAAAATTTCTGGATATAAACGGGGTATTTCAGACGAATTCACTGACCATTTCAGCTCGTCGTAGCTTCTTGGTGACACGGTAAAGAAATTTATAACTTATGAAAATTCAGAGTATTTGGAAATTTAGAGTACATGTAGTACATTTAGGTTAGATAATAAGCGAGTTTGCGCAACCTTTGCTGCAACAAAGGCGTCTTAAAGAGAATAAGGAGGAAGCACCATTTAGTATGGACTTGAGAAAACGCAAAATCTATGTACAAATTGTATAGAAACAGCAAGTTGAGAGAGAAGTTCATGAAATAAGAAAGCAGTTGAAGAACAAAGTGGTAGAAGCTGAAAACCAGGACAGCAGTGAACCGGAAAACAAAGATGATCGGTAACAAAATAAAAAGCCGGTTCTATTTCAGAAAAAAGGCCGACCTAACTCTCAGCTCAGGGCCTCACATATTCCTCCTAGGAGCGCTAATTCCCATAGATACAATAGTTGTATCCCCCTGGGGGAGTTTAGTACATTTATAGCATCCTCATTGTACACTACAAGTTAACAGTATATTCATAGAAATAGTAAATTTATCTCTTTTGCTGTTTTAACTGTTTATAGAACAAATTGACTGTAAACTCAATTCTAAAATCGAGAATCAAATTTCGAGAAATTATACATCTGGAGAAAAAGATTGTTACCTCTCCAAAGCACTAGAATTTTGTCATATACCGAAAGTAAATTGCGGCAAATAGCACATCAGGAAATGATGACTTGATCTGCCTCATTCAACTTTATAATAGCAAGCATAAATTTTAGCAAATGCCTGGAAACACGAACTTGTTTTCCTTCCAGACGGAACACTCAATTCATTATAGTGTGCGTCAATTTGAGCGGATGGCGCACCTAGAGACAAGGACTTGCATACCTTGAAATGAGGAATGCTTGGGATGATGAATCCTAGAGATAAGGACTTGTTTTCCCTCCTTCACAATACCAGAAGTAAATAAATTTAAGCCAGTGGCACACCTAGAGATGATGAATCCTAGAGATAAGGACTTGTTTTCCCTCCTTCACAATACCAGAAGTAAATAAATTTAAGCCAGTGGCACACCTAGAGATGAGGAATCCTAGAGATAAGGACTTTTTCTCCCTTTCTCTCTCACAATACTATGAGCAAATTCTAGCAAGTGGCACACCTAGAGATAATGACTTATTTTCCCGGCCTCACTATTTCCGAAGTAGGCAAATTCTAGTCCAAGTAGGCAAATTCTAGCGAATGACACACCTGGAGATGAAGAGTCCTAGAAAGAGTCTCCCTGCCTCCCTCATATCAGGAGTAAATTCTAGCGAATGGCGCACCTAGAGACAAGGACATGCTCTCCCTCCCCATGGAGAACCCTGTTCTTCATGTCCCGGTACCAGGCGTTGATGCTGGTGTTGGCCTTCAGGTCAGTGAAGGCATCACAGCCCTCAATGGCCGTCAGCACGCCGTACATGCTGATGTCAGCGAGGTTGGGGGAGCTGCCGCCGGCAAACTTGCCCCCGCTCGACTTGATGAGTTTCATCCACTGCTCCGCCTCTTTGTACAGGGAGTAGCGCGGCTCCTTCTCCAGCTTGTGCCTGTAGAGATTTCATTTCCATTTTGAGGTGAATTATAATTTTCTGATGTCTATGGAGGTACGTGAATTCTAGTGTTCTTGTGCCTATGAAGATACGTGAATTCTAGTGTTCTTATGCCTATCAAGATACGTGAATTCTAGTGTTTTTGTGCCTATGGAGGTAACATTTTGATTTAGAGGTTAATTCTTGTTCTCTTGTGCTCAAAAAGATTCAGAGGTGAATTCTGGTTTTCTTGTGCCTATGGAGATTAAAAAGGGAATTCTAGTTTTTAGGTGCCATAAATGTACGTAAATTTTAATTTTTTTGTGCTTACAAATATACATTAATTCTAGTCTTCTTGTGCCCCCAGAGGTACCATTTCGATTTAGAGGTTTATTTTTTTTAGAAGGTTCAAAAACTTTGACCTTACTGTAACTAAATTCAAGGTTTACCTTGCACTTGGAATGATAAGGCTTCTTCCCCAACTTGTGCTTACAAAACTACCTCATATTTAAAATAAATTCTTGTTTGTCTGCTTGAACACTCAACTGTTACTTATTTGAAATTTTCTTATTATACTTTTAATTTAACTACTGCAGTCCCTGTTTCAAATTCAAAAACAAAATGATGAGTGCTAGCTTCCTTTAATAGTAAGTTTGTGATTTCAAAGGGCTAGGCAATAATTCTTCTTTACTTTTTGAAAAAATCGAAAGCGGATTTGTTCTATGTGTACGAACATTTGAATACGTTTAAACATTTCAATTAACAAGTTGACCCAGACTGTGTGATTGCTTACGGTCAGTTTGGTTAGGCTAGAAGAAGTCGTTTTCAAAAACCAACTTTTCTGCTCTAATACATTTTTAACCTTTTTGAAAAGTGTAAAGAATATACTTGAACCATAATGTGTGACCTTTTACTCTAAAATTTATTTCGGAAAAGGTAGCAAAATAGTTGAAATGGTATTTGCACATTCTGGTTCGTAAATGAGCAATTTACCTAGTGGTACACATATGTACCACTTCGGAGTCAACGTGTTAACATAAATTACAGATCAGTTTTAATCAGGTCAAATTATAGAAGGCATCACCAATTGCAGTGAATCCATCAGGTGGATTCCATCAAGAATCCATTCGATTCTTGAAACAACTTACGTGTTATTTATAGAACAATAAGAAAATAAATTCAGAAGGAAATGAGCTATAAGAATTTAAAGTAAATTTCACACCAAGTTGGAAATGAGCAGTCAGTCGTCATGTAGAATTGCACATCGTAATTGAGTACCTTGTCTTTTAACTAAATCTGGATCTTGCCCGTTAGAAATCTAAGAGCAAAAGTCAACCTGAATCTGAAATTGAGAAAATATTTTGAGCACAACCATACTTCTTCTCGGAAGCACAGAGCCTCAAAATATATACAAATTTATTATGAGTTGGTCTTTGAGCTCGATTTTAAATTGATACATGAATCATATTTTTCTTCTTTCACCGAGGCAAAGACGTAATGTAATGAAATGCTTCTCCAAGGCTGCAGATACCGTTCATGGATCACAGTATTGAACTATTAAGATGGAGGTGAACGTCTCCTGGAGATGCAGGTGAATCAGAACAAAAGGCACTCAGTTTTGAGATGGAAGCCCACCGCAGTGTTATGATGTGCTTTTCTTCTTTGTAAAAAAATTTCTGCAATTTTGAGGAATACCTCTTTCAAAGAGCAGGCGCATCAAAATGATGAGGAGCACCTCGCTTTGGGATAGAAATTTTCAGAATTTTTCTTGAGATGTAGGCAGACACACATCATTAGTATTTTCATCTTTAGAGGATGCAGGCACACACATTATTAATATTCTCTTCTTTTTGAAGTTACAGACACACATCTTTAGTATTTTTCTCTTTTTAAGATGTATTCACACACATCATTAATTTTCTCTTCTTTTTGAAGTTACAGACCTACATCATTAGTATTTTTCTCCTTTTAAGGTGCAGGCACACACATCATAAATATTTTTCTCTTTTTAAGATGTATTCACACACATCATTAATATTCTCTTCTTTTTTGAAGTTACAGACACACATCATTAGTATTTTCCTCTTAAGATGCAGGCACACACATTAGTATTTTCCTCCTTTTAAGGTGCAGGCACACACATTAATAGTATTTTCCTCCTTTTAAGGTGCAGGCACACACATCATTAATATTTTTCTCCTTTTAAGATGCAGACACACACATCGTTTGGACGCACCGCTTCTTGAGGCGCTTGCCGATGAAGTACATGGCAGCAGCACCGACGTACACCACCAGCAGCCTCTCCCACGTCGAGAACAGCTCTTCCCAGTTCCCCACCTGAAATTAATAAAATTCATTGAATACAACAGAATTAAACCCAATTCATTAAATACAATTCAATAATCCAATTCATTATATACAATTGGGTTAAATCCCATTCATTAAATCCAATTAATTAATCAAATGAATTTTAAATAACTTTCTTCAAAGCACTCGGAGCTTTTCTCGACTACTTGAAAAGAAGGAGCACCAGTCCAATGATTAGTTGTTAGTTTAGGTCTTCCGTAACAGTAACAAAGGAGTTCCAAAGAGAGGAAGGCAACATTTAGTATGGAGTAAGGCACTGAAAAAAGATGGTCTGTTACAATAAAAATTTTCTACTTTAACAAAAAGAAGGCCTACCTAACCTCAGTACTTAAGGAAGGCTCGGGACCTTGCTCCTTACCTTAGAGAACCAAGTGAAAACTTTACTCAAGTCACGTCTAAGAACTAAGAAGTGACTCTATTCAACCCATACCTCGGAAAACTAAGTGAAGGCTTTACTCGCCCCCATACCTCAGAGAACCAAGTGAAGGCATTACTCGCCCCATTCCTCTGAGGACAAAGTGAAGGCTTTCCTCGCTCCATACCTCTGAGGACGAAGTGAGGGCTTTACTCGAGCCATACATGTAAGTACTAAGAAATGACTGCATTCAAGGCATACCTCGGAGAACCAAGTGAAGGCTTGCAGCGCCTCGGCAGGAGTGCGGTAGACATTGGGGGACAGCGTGTGCACGAATTTCTCATCCACCCACTGGCGCCACTGCAGCTCCTTTGCGCTGCACACGACACTTCATTTTAATGGTTTCAGTTTGAAAACAAGGTACGACTTAATTCAACATGTTTGAAAACACAGGTGCGACTTTATTCAACATCAGTTTGAAAACAAGGTGCGACTTTATTCAACATCA
>JACJUY010006954.1:0-15262 GCA_014220935.1 Platorchestia sp. MABIK
TCCTTCCTCTCTTTGGATCGCCTTTGTAGCGGATAGGGAGGCTTAAACTAACTAATAATCTAATCAATCCGTGAAACATCGTGTGCGCAAGCAGTGTCTGTTTTCAGGATAAGCACTTGCGAAAGCTATTTTGAAAGGCGGAAGGCTTTGGTAATAGTTTGAACTGAGTGAACGTTAGGCCAACTATCTCTAATCGCCGCTTTGTAGCAATTAGTTCACCCTTAGGAATATGTTTATGGGAAAGGACCTATGTTTGTCGAAAATTTACACTTCAGAGCTTTTCGAAACATATTTTTCAGCATTTGGCGTCACGTTGTCAAGAATGCGCTGCAAAACTTAAAATCAATCAATTCAGGCTAGGTTAGATTATATCAGATTAGGTCATTTTAGCTCATGTCGAGTCAGGATAAAAAATTATTAGCAGTTTAATTTTAGAGCTCCATTCCTAATGCTTAGGCCATTTTCTGAAGCCTCCTAAATGTGTAATTTTGTGAATATACTTATACAGTTAAATCTAGCCGCACACCTATGTATCTACAAGAAAGATATTTAGTATGTAGGTATATTTTATGAGGAAGGGCTTGCCATTAGCTGTACAGGTGCGTGTTTTCATATCGATCAATCCGTTTGAAATACAGAGTTGTACGTGATAGGTTTCGTGTGCAGGTGCTGGAGTCTCCTGAAGTGAAGGGTCCTGGGCGACCCTCTTCACAGCAGGTGCTGGCAGCCATTGCAGAGCTGCCTGATAGGAGTAAGGCGGTCAACACTACTGGAAGCCCTAAGTGTTCTGTGAACCAACAAAAACGAAAGATCATCATGAGAAGTCGGGAAGCGCTGCCTGTTCGCAAGCGGTCGCTCTTGAATGATAAATCTCAACTGGGAGCCTGCGATGACAGCAGGGATGGTGATGGAGAGAAGGAGAAACTTGTGCGCGCGCAGAATGGGAGTGGGGTGTCGCAGCCTAAGCGTTCGAGCAAGCGGTCGCTACTGAGCGATATTTCAAACTTGGCTCCAAGTCTAGAGGGATCTAAAAAGTCCAAGACTGGGATCTCTCGTCTACCTGGCGGAAAAAAAGCGATTGAGAAAGCGTTGCCAAAAGGTCAACAATCTATTGCTTCGTTTTTTATGATGAAATCTAAGTGATTATTTTCTTAGAAATGTGTGCGTTTGTATTTTGTATAAGACATTATTTATCAGTTGGTTTGCAGGAAATATTACTCTAATGAAATGGGAAACTAATGTATAAATGAACTTTTTTAGAGCACACGTTTCGTGTTTTCAAACTTTTGTCTTCAACGCTGAAATGCAGGAGAGTCAAGCTTAAGAATATGATGAAAGTGAAAACAAGTAGACACTGGTCTCTAAATTAATAGAAACATTCATTTAATACTGGTTTCTCTGTACACTGACTCATTGGTTCTATTTTTTTATCATAAGAGTTACTTCTGATTGATTCGTGTTCTTAAGACAATGAGACAATTGAAAGATTTGAATGCTCCTGAAAATCCTTGTAGTGGAGCTTTGAATGCTACTGAAATTCATCACAAAGTAGCTGTGAATGCCACTGAAATTCATCATTAAGTAGCTGTGTACGCTACTGAAATGTCATAAAGTAGCTGTGTATGCTACTGAAATTTATCCTAAAGTAGTGATGAATGTAACTGAGATTCATATTGACTAGGAAAACCAAAATTATTTAGTTACATTATATTTTCTTTTGCACGTCCGTTAAATGTACGTTAAACTCTACCACGCTTGTGACCGAAACTTTATTTCTTAGTGTGACTCGTCATGCCAACTGGTTTTTTATCTATTCTTGCCTACCTCCATGTCTTTTAGCTCACCTTCTTCATGTCTTGCTTTACGTTCTTCATGTCTTCTTACTAGTTTCATTCATCTCTTCTAACCTGCTTTCTTTTGCCTCGACGGCCTCTGTCACGTGAAGTCCAGTCATCGAAGTCGAACAAATTCCTCTCCCTGAAAGTGTGATTATGGACCACATTTTAGTTAAGACTGCACTGCACCTTGTGAACGTGTGTGTCTCAGTGTATTGTGTTGGCATATAGCTCCTCTGTAGTGCTCCTGCACCATCTCCTGTGGCTTACGTGTGAACTTACCAAGTTTTACGAGGGCGGCTGTTGTCCTGTGTAAGCCAGCCTAGTCGAGTGTGTTGATGTTTTGTTATGCGTGCTTTATTTATTCTTATGTTGTATTTGTGTTCTGCTATTATTCTCTTTAGACGTTCGCTCTACTCGCATTGAATTATTTTTTAAGTGATGAACTAAGGTTGATGAGCTTCCTGCTGAGGTTTTTACTTAATTGCATTGAAAATTTTCAGATTGCATTAGCTAGTTCTTGTACTCCTATATTAGGAACATAGTTTTGTGTCTGTTTTAGTAAATTTTATTCGTTGATTTTAAAAAAAATTTAATTCACCACAATCCGTCGAAATTGATATTCGTTGGGAGTTCATCATTTTATGAAAATTTGTGCTTGTTCGTGCATTTATTAGAGTAATTTTTTAGGGCGACTTTACACTTGTAACGACTTAGGTAACATCGTTTGTATCTTATTTATTTAACATTGTCGACGTACTTCTTCAAGTCCGGATCCCACCTAGTAATAATCATTTTGTGTGTTCAAATCTTTAAACAATAAAGTTCTCCTCAAAAGCTCTTTTATTACCAGAACTAGTATCATTAGGTCAGTTTCGTAGCTTCCAGCCTAGCATCGAAGCTCGTCTTTGTTCGATTAATGTGAGAAATGAATTAAAAAAACTATGACTTCGATTGTGCAGTTGTGGAATTGTTTCCGTTCCACTTTATTCTGAAATATACAGAATCGTGCACAGTTTTCGTGGAACCGTTTCATATATATGATATTAGAAGGACTAGCATGACCCGCGGAAATTCCACGGAGAATGTCGTCAATGAGCTAGGTGGACTCGTGAAAAAAATTCGGCCAACATTCCTTAAGAAACTTTGAAATAACACATTCTAACCTATCCTATCTTAACCTAACATATTCTAACCTATCTTGTCCTAAACTATGCTAACCAAATCTATCCTAATCTAACCCACCCTAACCTAACCTATCCTATCCAAACCTAACTTTGACCAATGTCATCGTTAGGCTAGGTGGACTCGTGAATAAATTCGGTCAACATTACCTAACAAATTCTAACATAACAAATTCTAACCTATCCTATCCTAACGAGTTAAAAAAAGTAAAAAATTGAAAATTTTAATTAAAAAAAAGTAAACAATATTCATCTCCTCCTCCCCCTCTCCCTCACTCTCTCCCTTCCTTCTCACCCTCACTCTCTCTCCCTCTAACCGTTCTAACGCAACGCGAGCCAAGCCGTACCATAGATACCGCAATGATAGAGATGTGGGGCACATAGGCGTAAGCGTATTAATGTACAGAAGATACTCGGTTGCGTGTCAATGATCGGATGGTGTTCAGGGCGGTACTTGTAACGGCGGAGTGCTGATCACTTTAATTCCTCTGCTGTGGGCATCAGTTTGTACAAGACTGAAAATCTAAGTTTTTACTTACAATTAAATAGAAAATAGACCCATTCTTCTTTTTTATGCAGTACGCGTATATGGTGCTAACAAAGGCACATGATCAAAAATACAACGGAAAGTAAATGTATGAACACGGAAGGATAAAAGTTGACACGATGAAATGGGTTCCATTTAAGCGGCGATGTTACATGGCGAAAGTTTATGATGCTGTGAAACCATTAGAGCATCGGATGGTGGGATTCAATATTTACAGACAAATCTTGCAAATGTGGATGACAAACAAATGAATCCATCCTAATAGAACCCGCGATAAAAATATTCTTGTACTTCTGCTCTGGTGAAACTCGTATCACAGATACCGTCAAAGGAATGCACCCGGGACGTAGCCACAAGAAGGAAAAATGACAAATAGTATGATTTACTATAAGTCTATGACAAATTTTTATGAATAAATAAATGCCCTGAAATTATAAAAATAGAAAAATGCACGGAAAAAAACAGGCTGGCTACCAGGCTCAGGTCCGACCACACGCAGTCACGCAACAAGCGACTCAACTTCTGGAGTGGCGTGAAGATCCCCGTAGAATGGCAGAAGTTTTGCTCCGGTACAGCAGCACAGGTTAGTGCGTGGCTCACGCAGTAGTCAGCTCCGAAGGGCACGGGGTCAGGGTACCCGAGCGGCTCACAAGCGTACCTACAAGAGAGTTATCCTTTCAGCCTGGGCACGAGTGCTAGGGCTGTGGCCGCTAGCCACAAAGCTATGGCGGTGTGAAGCACTGAACTAAATTACAAGAGAAACCGTTTGGCACTGAACGAAATTGCAAGAAAAGCTACCGTTAATTATTAATTCTTCGCCCTAAACTTTCACAGGCACCGAAGTACATTTAGGAACACCAACAACGTTAAGCTCAGAAAAATGACATTTTCAAACCAATACATTTGACAAAATACGATGGTTTCCTACAAGTCAATATGCGAGAAAAACATGGACAAAAATAGCATGGAGAAGGCGAAACTCAAGTAAAGGGAAACACTTTTTACCAGCAATCACTTCGGAATCTCTAACTCCACCTCAATACTAATGAATAAAAGTTCAAAACATTTTCCCCAATACGAAAACTTATTGTCAAAACAAAAAGAAAACCTACAGGTTATAAGCAATTAATGAATCGGTGTATATTACATTTACCATAAAACATTCCATTTACCATTTACCATGCTCAATTTAAGAAGTGTCCAAACATAAACACAAACACACCTTTTCGCCAATAGTTTCGATCAAACCGTTCGAGTAGGACTCAATTTTAGGGCACTTTAGTCACTTAATGTTTTCTTGGGTACTTCAAAGTTCATGCTTCATCGTAGACTACAGTTCATTGTTATTATTTACAAAAAGTGTTTACCACTAGATAACAGTAAACTTGAAAACATTTAGTTTGCACGAACACCTGGTCGTAGAAAGGGACGGTCGTAAAGTATATTGTCAAACAACGCAGTCAAGTGTTCGCACAAAGAAAAAATAAAAGAAAATTCAAACATTTTCAAGTAATAATTGAAAGTGAACGGCTCTGAAGTTATTTTTCGCAGCTGAAAATTCCCCGTTGATCATGAGGTATGTTTGTTTTTCTCACGTTTACTGCAGGGTGTCCGCTAAAATAGTAGCCGATTCAAAGACGATGTAGTTGTTGAAGTATAATTGCAAAAAGGCTAAATTGTCTAACTTTCTAAATAGCAACCCCTAACTCAATACGTTTATCAATTCCAACAACAAAATTCACTTAAACATTCGTTGGATGATTGACATCAATAGCTCCTCGAACCTCATTTTTCAATTGGATGATGTTACACGCTGCAAGACTCAATACTCCTTCTTCAACAAAACTCCAGGGAAAAAAATTTGCCGTTTTCAAGAGAAGATAGCCCCCAAATTCGGAAAAAATGGCTAAAAATTTTCATGTTTTGATTTTTATTCTCAATAGCAAAACGAACATGTTAGGAAGCTCATGTGAAAAAATTAGCTTTGTACGTGCACTGGGTCCGATGCTACGGGGCTTACAAGCACGGGCACTCGCTCGTTCCAAAGTCAATTGCTTTCCTTCTCTGGTCTCTACTGAAAAGTAGGGATTTTTGTTCTTCGAAATGCATCTCCTACAGTTTTAAGGTACAGTAATGATTTTGGTATCAGTGGATGCGGAAAAACTTGGGAATTTCAAAAACTAACATGGCGATTCAGAATTCACTTTCGATCAAAAGTTGTGACGTCATAAAGGACGAAATTTCATGAAAGAAGACACGCCTGAGAATTTTTTATGTTTTTTGTAATTTTAAACTAAAGTTTGGAGAATGCCATAATGGTTTTTGGAATTTTAAAGTCTTTTCGCATCCAATGACATTACAATCATCACTTTTACTCAAATGCTGTCGGAGGAGATGCATTTTGAAAAAACCCCAAAAATCTCGTTTTCTATGAAAATCTCGTTTTCTATGAAAATCTCGTTTTCTATGGGGAAAATCGCATTATTTTATGGAATACAAACGATTCCCAATTGCATTTCCTATCAGTTCATCAAATTTCATTGCTCTAGGTGCAATATTGAAGAAAAACTCCTAATGGGGTATCTCCCCTCAACTCGCGATGACATGAAAAGTATTAGAGTTGGAAGGCTGAAATAGATTTTATTCGTAAGTACAAGATCGAAAATTTTATTTGCTCCTAGTTTAACTTTCCCTGTCACCACAGTACGCGATACATTTATCAATTACTAATACAAAATCGGCTAAGATATTCTGCCAAGATTGGCATCGTTGAACACAATATCAGGTAACTTTGCTGGCCAAGGAAAATTTGACTTGTGTAAATTTAGCTGTGGAGGAAATCAGGCTAGCAATAAGTCCATGGTTTCACGTGCAGTGTGGGCTGAGAAAAGTAAACTTTTTGAAGCCATTCATCAGGATACGTGTTGGTAGGTAAAATTCTTGTCAGCATTTTCAGACGGGCTCGAGAAATTGCACTCATCGATGCCAATCGTGACAGAATGTCTTGGTAGATTTGTCGTTTGTATTGATAAATATATTGAGTACTGTGGTGGCCATTTCGAAAGTTAAACAAGGAACACATACAATTTTCGACTTGTACTTATGAGTAAAATCTATTGCAGTCTTCTAGCACAAATGCTTTATATAACATAGCGAGTTTAAATCGACAAATTTTGTAGCGGCATCTCTACATAATTTTTTTTAATACAGAAGGAAATCTTGGAATGCCAATTTCTACATATCGCATGACCATAATCTGAAAAAGAGGCACGCACTGTTGTGAACTTGTACGCAAGTAATATATCTAAGGAATTGCTTATTTTGAGCTTTAGTTGCAAAACTCACGAAGAATCAGCTCTAATACGCAATGTGGGACGTGCAATAATTTATACCATACAAGGTTGGCTCATGACAGTTGCGAGAATTCAGTAACGTTTCATGGAATATAAATGAGTTCGATATCCTCTTTGAAACCTCTTTCTTCATCACCCCAAAAAGGAAACATTATAACCATAATCCGGGAAGTAGCGTTGTGCAACCCAGCTCGGAGATGTGTACATTAGAGCGATCGTCCGCTATTGGTAGTTTCCGCGAATTCTGAAAACGAAGGCGCAGTTCTGACTGACTCAGCGTTCGACTGAGGCAACGCTCCGTTCTCACGCCCTGAGGATGGTTTTAGAATAGAATCTATTTCCTTTTCCTCGGAGTGATCTAAAAATAACTAACACTTTCCGCTGTTCCGTGAAATCCTATTCCAAGAGAATACGGATTGGTGAGCATCCATTGGCTCTTTTGGGAAACTAGCTGTTTCAAACTGGTGAAGAAGAGCTGCAGTTTTTTAAAAACTATAGACACAATCGGTCTTTTTATGCAATGAATGATTGCTTTTTTCAATAAGAAGTGTGATGAAATGCCGGCCAAATGTAAAAATTTGCTTACAAATAACTCTGCCATTGTTTACTAATCCAACGAGGCAGAGTTGAAAAGAAACAGCTAAGTAGAAAATATAATTTCGATCACATCTTTGTCAGAATTTAAAATTACATAGAGCTGTTGATTTCGTCAGCATTTACCAATGCTACTTTGTCTTGCAGCAGAGGTTTTTGAACTCGAGATTCAAATTTAAATCTCTGAAGATTTTTTAAAATTGATTCCGGGAAAAAGAGTATATTTACGTGTTCTTGAATTTTACTTGAATCTCGCACTTCATTGTCTGTATGCTAAAACCTTTCGATGTCTTTTGATTGTCACTCTAACATCGACGGAAACGACTCTCAGCAGAACCTGTACAAATTATAAAGTCCCGTGGGAATTGAATTTCTTATTTGACGTCACCAAGAGACAAACGTAAACTTCTTCATGCCGCTCCTACGTGAACGAAAATAATAATAATAAAGAGAATTATTGTACGCAATCTTGCAATGCCAATATTATAAACCATTGTAAATATGCTTTTTGTGTGTTGTATCATGGTTTTGTATATTTAACTATCGGATAATTATGAATACGTCATTGACAGAACGGTGCCATCTACACGGTCGCTTAGTAAATATTTTGCGGATGCACTTTAAAATTTGATGAACTTACATTAATTCAGGCGTTTACATGTGTTAAATTATATTTTCTCGTCAATATGTTTTACACACAGACATATACATGCATAAATTTTCTGAAAATATTTTTCATTCATCAAGTGTATTTCGATTGAATCAGTGTGTGGTCATTAAGAATGGTTTATTTTAAAACCGAATTACGCTCAAAATGAGAATCTTTGATCCACTAATGAACTGTGGTGGCAAATTTCAGGCTTTCCACATGATCAACCAGTTAGAGTAGTCCTGCACAATCTTCCTATACAATAATACCTGTACGCAGTTTGTTGATTGCTTGGCTGGCTGGTCAGCCTCTCCTTCGCAATATCCTTCCATCCTGTAAACTCGATACCTGAACACGGCATAATGCTGTCAATATCCGTTACTTATTCTCAATTTATTTAAGTCGACTCAAGTTCACTCCGATGTCATCCTAACACAAAAATAAATTAATTGAATGACGAGAAGATGAGACGTATTCAAAACCATCAATAAAATATGTTTTCACTGATGTATTAAAATTTTACTTTAGCAAACGCCGTCATGTTTGACGATGATGGTACACTAGTGGCTCCAGAAACCTTGGCTGAGCCTTATATTCAAGTCCATTTTCACATTCAAGTCAACATAACATGTCAATTTATTTCATTAAACCAGCGCAAAGCTGTTTGCGAACACAAAATGCGCTAAGAGTTTTATTGAAAAAAAATCTACTCGTAATTCAACTCTTGTCTGCCGTCAATAATCTTACTCCATTTGTAGGAGGTCAAATTTTTCCTGCATCGTCATGAACGTTTTGGACGTTCTGTAGAACGCTGAAGCACAACGTATTGGTTACATCAATTATAGCTCAGTCATAACCCTGTAAAATAATTCTTTATTGCTTGCATAGTTGATCTACCTGTCTCTATTCCCATCGTGTATACTGGATCACAGAACACTAGAAAAACAATGACTATAAATTATCATTATTTTTAATTTTAATTAATTTACATCGATTGTGAACCTGAATACTTCGTACACTGTGACATATTTTCGTTTTTTTTTCGAATTACAATTTATTTACAGCGGCTGAAATTTGTGCTGACGTTACCCCAACACAAAAGTATATGAATTAATAGATAAGATTTGCATTAGAAATGTAAACAATTTTAATAATTTAAACTATTGATTTCCCACAAGTGATACAATAGTACAATGGACACATGTGAATATTGCTACTTGTGGGCCCGAATAAGTTCAGTGACTTCTAGGGTCGATTGGCAGCGCTCAGATTCCGAGATTCTTTCTGACTAGATGGCGGTGACCGACCGTGTTCTCCCAGGCTAAACAGTTTCACAAGTGAATTATGGCGGTAACTTTAACAAGCGTAGTCATTTATGAGGGCGGAGGTAGACAAGTTCGTGTAAATAACCGCCTATACGTAGCTAGTTCGAGCTCATGCCGAATGTGTCCTTTATCTATTACGGTCGACGGTTGGAATTGGCACGATGCACATTTTAACGATGCTTATGATTGTCGTTAGATGTCTTCAGAAAGAAAATGAAATTTATGTATTCTAAAAATATAGTTACAACTTGCATTTTAAATACAGTCACAACTTGCCGTGGAGCAATTTAAATATAGTTACAACTTGCAGTGGAGCATTTTAAATAAGGTCCCAACTTGCTGTGGAGCATTTTAAATAAGGTCCCAACTAGCTGTGGAGCATTTTAAACAACGTTTCAATTTGCAGTTGAGAATCTCTCAATTAGCAGCTGGTGTGGTCCCGTCCAGCAGCGGAGCGGGCATTTTCAGCAGCGGGCTCATCAATTTATTAATGTTGTACCCCAAGTTCATGGCCCGAAAAAAAGATGCGTCTGCCGGCCAGGCACATTCACTTTCGTGAAAAGAATTGTTTTTCGTGTTGAATATGAAAGCATCTCCAACATTCATTTTTATACTTTTAGTCATTAAATTCTGAAAATCCCTAAGCTTTAGGTTGTAAAATATTACTCACTAAATCTTCATCACGAAGAGAATTGGTCTACTCTTTGGAGATGAAAGCAAAATTACAAATATATCAAAATGCTTTTAGTAACAACTTTGATTAAGACCACACCATCGGATTTGGAGCATGCCGTTTTAGCTTGTTACCACGATGCTGATATTTTTTTTATAAATCTTCGTTATCTCGAACAACTCCCAGATATTTTCTTGTGTAACATTTCTTTACATTTACATATTTTACTCCAGTAAGTACAGCTCATTGCAGTTCTCAATATGCCTCATCGATCTTCGGCAATGCCTCTCATCCTTGTCTTTAGTGGGGAAGATGAACGATACTAAACGTATTGAAATGACTCACCGATCATCGGCCTGGGGGAACACGGTCGGTCACTGCCACCTGGTCATAAAGAATCTCGAAATCTGAGCGCTGGCAGTCGACCGGAAACTCGTGTTGTTACGCCACTGTCGGTCGTACGTACGCCAGCCTGGCGGAAAGAGACGCACGGAAGCAAAGTTTGCCGGACGGAGAGTGACGTCAACATCAGATTTCGAAAATCACACTCGCAAGAATGTTTTGTTTATCCTTGATATTGCTTCGATTATTGAGATTGAAGGGGGAAATTTTGTTTCTAACATCTTTTTTCTTATCCACAGCAAAAACATCGGCAAACTGGCAAGCCATACAACATGTGTGCCTATTTCATGCTCTACTGCGGTCTTGTCAGCATCCCATGCGGAGTTGAAGGATGCAACAAATATACTTATATTATTTCATAATTGGAGTAGATGTTATTCTGTAAAATTTTCCCTCCCTGCCTGAAATAATTAGCAAAAATTCTAATTCAGGTGTACCATAGAAGCAGGTCAAACAGAAACTTTCTTACGCCTGTAAGAGAACAGAATTTCAGATAGAATGACGGATTAAAAGTACACGAGCGTTTTTCTTCAATTACCGGTTCTCAATTCTGCCAAATTTTCTATGATTTACTAATTTTCTATTACTTTGTTTTCAGATTTTCGGGATTGCCTGATTTTTTTTGCCCTAGATTTTCCCTGAGAATATTTCATTGGACTCAACTTTGTCTGACTGTATTTCCTTGTACTAAACTTTTCCTTAAAATATCTTATTGCACCCAACTTTGCCTGACGTTATTCTCTTGCACCTGACTCCGCACGACGTTATTTTTTGCAGTCAACTTTGGCTGGCAATATTTTCTTGTTCTCAAATCTGCCTAATGTTATTTCCTTGCATCAAACTTTACTTGATGTTATTTTCTTGGACTCAACTTTGCCTGACAAATAATTTGTTGTACTCAACTTTTCCTGACGTTATTTTTTTACCGCGTAACTTTCCCTGACCATATTTTCTAGTACTGAACTTTGCCTCACGTTATTTTCTTTCATTCAACTTTGCCTCCCGTTATTTTTTTTCATTCAACTTTGCCTCCCGTTATTTTCTTGCCCTCAACTTTGAGTGACGTCATTTTCTTGCTTTCAACTTTGCCTGATGTTATTTTATTGTAGTCAGTTTTGCCTTGTGATATTTTCTTGCACTCAACTTTGCATGACGCTTTTTTCTTGCACATAACTTTGAGTGACTTTATTTTCTTGAATTCAATTTTTCCTTGCGTTAATTTCTTACTTTCAACTCTGTCTTTCGCTATTTTCCTGCGCTCAATTTTTCCTGACGTTATTTTCTTGCCCTCAACTTTGAGTGATGTTATTTTCTTGGTCTCAACTTTGCCGGACATTATTTTCTTATACTCAATTTCTCCTGTTTTTTTTCTTGTAGTAAATTTTGCATGGCGTTATTTGCACTCAATTATGCTCTGTGTTATTTTTTTGCACTCAACTTTGCTGTACGTTATTTTCTTGCACTTAACTTTGACTTGTGTTGTTTTCTTTTAGTCATCTTTGCATGGCGTTATTTTCTCGCACTGCCCTCGGCACTTTCGTGACACCGGAAACATCTGCACGGAACGCACCGACAGCATTTCCCTGCATGGACGGTCCCGGCAAGGCATGTAACGGTTGTCTAGCTGTAGTTTAATATAATTAAAGCCAGGAAAGTTAATGGCTGCTCAATATGTTGATTATTGAATCATGGTTGTGCAATATCCTGAAGATCATTTAAAGGTTGCTTATAATCGTCGTTAATATTTAAATGATTTTCAAGAACTGATTATTATTTAATATTTGCTTAAAATCTTGATAATTTATTGACAATTGATTGAGATTTCGATTGTTTTTGCTCTGCTGCTTTGCAACTGACTGGACGATAATTAGTTTCTAAGATTAGTAAAGCGTCACCGGATTGAGAAGCGCACACTCATTCTTCATAAAGTTCATGGACCAGAATTTCAAGCGATGTAGGCCTTTTTGTATAAAATTTATTTCATTTTATTCGATGGTGCGTCTATATTTCAAATTTTCCTACGAGTGAAGTTATTGAGAGATAATTAGTGCCCTGGTGCCCTGCTGAATTCATTGAAATGTTCTAAATTTTCTTTTGGGAGGGGGATTCATTTGAGATTTTATTTATGAATTTATTGCTATCTAAAAATACCAATGAGCTTCATCAACTATCTTTTGTGAATTTATGTAGTATAATCGACTAAAATAGTCAATTTTTAGTTGTGAAATTGAAATGAATTTTTAAAATTGTGAATGCCTGACCAATTGTGTCAATTGAATCAAAAGAGACATGTAAGTATCCTTCCGACTGTAACTGGTTACCGCTGCTTCATTCAGACGTCGTCCAGGAAATCACCACAGCCACTCAAGTCAGTTAACCTTGCGATCCCAGATGCATCCATGACCTAAAAACTATATAATTAGGCTAACGGATTCGTTTGCTTTTTCATTAAAGACTTAATGAACAAAAAATGATTGATTTCATCAAACTAATTGTAAAATGAAATGTGCGTATCATTTTCTATAAATAAGAATGGTATTGCTGATAAAGCAAAGGTCGTTCCAAGGAATGAGCTACCTGTTTTCTCGTAAAGAGCATTTTACTTGCACTCTTAAATCTTCATAGTATGAAACACTCATTGAGCATCGTCAGCAGAAAACTGCTGTTAGCGACCACTTTGACGTGGGTTTCATTGTTGAAATTTCAGAAAACCAGCCCCGAAAAGCGCTCAAATATTTTCAATTTGCGAATGACGTTGTTTGTATTTTTTGACCAACAGTTCAAAAGTTGAGTAGGGGAAAATGACATTTCTGATAATATAATCAATCCTTGAGTGAGAAGACATTATCTTATGCAAACTTCAACTCACATATAGGGATAAAAATTCATCTTATTGATCCAAATAATAAGGTGGCTTGATTCAAGTTGATTAGTTCCTTTGAATGGCAAGGAAAACGTGGATTCTTTTATTCGTACAGTTTGAAGTTCGCGTGCGACGATGTAGCGCATCTCGAGGTTCGACCACGGTATATACCGTGGGGTTCGACTGTAGTTGACTTGCCGATGTTCTTCTTTTCTGCCAGTCGTCGAGGCTTTTGAAATACGGAGCGCTCGCCTTTTACCTGGGGAATGGCTGAGAGTGCAAGATCTATTAGGGCGAGACCGATGTTTCTTCTCTTAGGAAAACGGAACTTGTCGTGAATTCTCAATTTATTAAATATTTGAAATGAGTACCGCCTTAACAATAGTAACTGTCTTTGCATGCGGGCATCAGTTAGAAGGTATTTGGAAAACTAATGTGTGACATGACCCGGATCAACTCGATCGGAAAAAGTATTTTTTTAGGGGAACAATACATTTGATGTTTATAGAATATACCTTATTCGTGTGTTTTCTCGAAAAACATGAACGACAGAATAATACAGTCATGTGAAAATTCAATTAAACTCGAGTAATCTGAAGTACTTCGTGCACAAACAGAAATGTAAATGTAATGAATGATAGTGTGGCAAATGGAAATTTCGGAGAAACTTAAAAACAAAGAAAATTCAAAAGAAATGAATTAAATTTAATGAGAAAACGTTTTGGAGTCCAGCTCTAGGATCAGTTCAAAAACAACAATTATCATGTCTCAAATAAAAGATCAAACCACACTAAATAGCAGACGTTAAAAGATTTCACGAGAACAAAACAAGTATATGTAAAAGAAGAAAAAATAAAGTTGAAATGGTAATAAAGAGGTAGCTATCTATTTAGTATTTGCGAAGGGTATGAACTGTACGTATATTTTAGATAGGTTTTGGGTTACAAATATGTTCGCTCTGAGATCTTGAAGTCTTAGGAGGCCACACATATGTAATCTAAAATTATGTAGTCGACGGCTGATTTGGGTACATTGCATTTTCAAAATGAATGCGCACTGCAGAATGAGAAGGATGAGTGACCGAATCCCTGCACGGAATCTTCTACATCAGATTCCCGATGCTCTGCCATTCTGATGTAAAAAATTCGTGACGCCATGCCGAATGTACGACGATGTACACCGCACACAACTGTAAGAATGCACCAGAGAGGCTCGCATATCAATGGAAAGCGTTTCCATGCAGGAAAAAAAAACATACAACTATTGACAAGAGTCACAAGTAGCTGAAAGTTATTAAATTATTTTGCACTCATTAATTTAATTTCACGTGACGACTTCACGATTGGCTCTCACAAAAATACAGAAATCAGCAACCTAAATTGTCTTCATTGTTTTTTTCAATAGCTGCAAACGCGAATTGCTTCAAGAGAGTTCGAAAATCACGGAACTTTCATATGAAAGTGGTACAGTATCGGGGTAGAAATTTCTGAACTGTAATTCAATAATTAAACACACCCATCTTATTCTGCAGTGCTCAATCATGCTGACAAACACAATGTTCCCATTCATGCCACTGATTTCAAAATTGTAGACTATGTTTCAACCCTCAACGATGTCATGATTTTGGTGTCTTTATATATTTTTAACAGAATACCTAGCCTAAACAATACGGACACTCCAAATTATTCGCAAATAGTAAATACTAGTATACAGCGGCCTTTTTATAAGCTGCTTAATTTCATGTTTTCTTCAACATTTTTGTTTTGTTTTCGTGATATATTTCAATGACGGCTATTCACCGCAGTTTGATCTCTCATTTGAGAGACCCGATAATTTT
>JACJUY010006954.1:18722-47287 GCA_014220935.1 Platorchestia sp. MABIK
AGTGAGAGTATAGGAGCGGACTCAGGCCAGGGAAGCAATAGAATTACATTTTACAGATTATATATATTCAATTTAGCGTACATCTTTCATAAATTCTTTTAATTAATTTTGATATTTTTATTTTTTGATTATTTTCCAAATTTTAAAACTTTAATTCTTAGTTTATCAGCTCTTAATTAATTTTTAATAAATGGATGTTCACAGATCATGATACTACGCCAAACTAAATTTTTGTGTATACTGAAAGAAATTTTGACACACCTGTGTGTGTCAAACGGTTGTTCAGAAATATTTTGAAACCACTGGATTATTTAATTTGACCACGTATTAAAGTCGTTGGGAGAGTTGAATCACATATTCACGTTTCAAACGGCCTAAAATTTTTTGTAGAAAGCCGAAGTGCCGAAGGGAATGGCGTGCAATTCTCCCCGTAAACCTTAATACCTTCGCTAATTTTTCTAACAATTCTTCGACGTTGCCTGTATATAAGTGTAATCAGTAGACAGCCTGAGAAAGTGAAATATTTATGTGAAATGAAATTGACTTACGTTAAGTGTGCGTATAAACCCGTGACACACAAAAGTGTGTCACAATACATAAACTGATAATGTATTTGGTTAACAAACTTTTGTGTTTCGAGTTTGTGACAACCTGACACACAAAAGTGTGTCGGTGTTGTGACAAAATTTTTCTCAGCGTATCTAAACGTGTAGGTGATGTATTTGCTCATGCACATGGAATAAAAAACGTGTATGCGAGCTTACACGTGAAAATATGGTTCTTGGAAACCAATAACCAAACGCTGTATTCATGAAAGCTCTAGCACGATCGTAGACCTGAAAATCTTTGGCCTAAGAACAATATATTAGGTTAGATCTATTTCTCAGAAAGTAACAAAAGAATATTTTAAAATTTCAACTTCATCATATGAATATTTCATAATGCAATTTGTATTGCACTCCTGAAATTTCATGAAAGAAGGCATGGTTACCGAAAACACAATTCAAGAAACAAGTATATTTTGAAAAGTTCATATATATCGATACAAGTCAATACACAGCGTCTTCAAAATGTTTTGATGTAGTGGTCCTTAGTTCGTTGATATACCACTCTGTACCATAGCTACATATTATTAACTCTATAATACTGACCAATTTTATAATGCAAATTTTAAATCACCAGCTTTGTGACACAAACTCTACGCTATATAACCAACTCTTTATTACAAAGTTTAATCATTGAATCTATGTTGATACATATACCGGAACTAGTATTAAATATATATATATTTTAAAGTTTTAATTATTAGTTAGGATGTTTTATGATTAATTAATTCAAGGTTGTTTTATACATGCAAAACAGCCTTTGAATTAAATACTCATGCTAAATTTTAGATATACACTCCCATTTCTGATGGGATTAAAACATCATTTCTCTGAAATTAATTCCTTGTATGAGGAATTCAGCAACACAAAATTTATCCACAAATCTGATATCCTACATCTGCGTTAAATAACATGCCCTTGAAGAGTTCCTGCGACTGAGGGTTCGAAGATAATGGAGAGGATCGAGAGATTTTGGGGAAGTCAGAGTCGGATGTAGAGTTGTGTTGCACAGGCTGCCTAGTGCTCAATTTCGACGCCCTGCGTCCTTGCGGTGCCGGCTGTGTTTCTGAGCACTGAATAATTCAACGTGCTGCTCCACTGTGTTGCCCAATTTTCGGTTTTTCTTTATTAACTGTTGAGAAACTTGAAGCTACGTGAACAAGAACAATAGAATTCACGAAAGATGAATTCCTGTTCATCTACAAATTGATGCACAAATTTCGATCACGTCAAATCAATCATTCATTAGTTTTGTACGTAAATTACTGGTTTGAATTTTAAGTTAAGATTGTAAAAATGCTAATGAAGTCACTCCTGAACTATTTTGCACTATCATGTTCGCTGAAGCTCCAGTTACTGATACGTAAATTTAGCGCTAGCATCAATGGTGAAACATTAGTCTGCGAGATCATCAACGAATAATCTCACTCTAATTTTTTCCATGAAGAATATTTGCACTTTATTTTTTTCGAGTAGTTTTACATTGGCAGTGGAATTTTTGCATTGTCTTTACTAGAACTAATCTTCCCAATGCTTTTCAAATTTTTGTGAAATCGAAAAGAAAATCTGGTGTGATTCTACAATAGAAATGAGTAGACATGTGAAACAAAAATCAGAATATATTATCACAACAGTTTAAATACCTCAGTATGACCTTACGACAGTTAATGACGAACATGACTTTAAAAGCAAGTAAACACACCCACAAGAAATTTTAAATTTTTAGTTTTGAGTATTGTAAAGTGTATCTTTTGTTTCCTTTCAGATTTGGTTTCTTTGTGGATGGAACCCTTGCGCTTTTGTCATGTTTTAAACTCGTGAGAAAATTTTGTATATCAAACAGATCTTATGAGAATAACTAAACTAACTTGGTTATACTTAGGATTGCCAATCCATTACTCTGTTTAGCTAACCAATTTGTATTACCCATAAACTCTGTATTACTTCCGAGCTCAGTATTACTAATTTTGTCCTGCTAATTAATTTTGCGTCACAAACAAATTCTTCAGAACCAACTTTAAATTTATAATTCAATATACATTTTTATACAACTCTATGCTTCAAAAATGAAAACGCTCTACCCTGTATTACTAATTTACAAGGCCCAATCCCAATATTACTAACTGGTTCATAACTCTGTATTGCTTATCAACTGCCTCTCAACTCTTCATCACTAACTAAGTAGCCCTCAACCCTGCATTACTAAGCCTTAAGTCTATATTTCCAAGAAGCAGCTCAGAATAGGGTAATTTCAGAGAGCAATTTAGAGGAGACGATGCACCCGACCAGTGATGCAACACAGAGAGGAAAACCTCGGCCGTGCAGTCCATTTCCTGCGGGCGTCAAGGCCTTGGAAGGTCCGCGTGTCATGCGCACTGCAGTGGTGCATCTGCTCTGGGGTTATCTCAATATTAAGCCTGTGGTTCTTTCAAAAACAAACACATTTGCACTTTTCGAAAGTTAGCACGTTCAGTTGCGGCATGTTGATTTCCGCGGTTGACGCTCATAAAATGGCCCCTGCAATTGCAGCTGAAGAGTATAACAATCGTAGTTGTGAAAGTGATTTTAAACACGTTTTCTTATTCCAGAGAGTCAGCGCAGGGGATAAAAAAGCTTTGCATTTGCAGGAGATGCATTCTGTGACCGCTATCACCCAAAGTGTTTCCAGAAGTGGAGTGTAGTGAAGTGTCTTATCGTCTTAACAATTTGAACAATATTAAAAATCCTAAAAACTTATTTACCCCACGTAACACATCGAGAAGATTATTACTTGAGTCTATTACAACGGAGGTGAGTGAATATAGCTAGCTACTCGTGGACCCGAAAAAAATTCAGCGGCTTCTAGGGCCCCGTGTCAAAACCGTAATTCTAAGGAATACAATGATTTTTACGTGTATAATTACAGTATATCATTCTCCAAGCATCTCCAGCTTGTGATCGTCGCTAATGATGGACATATCGAGTTAATATTAATTGTCTACAACTGTTAGACACTTAGCAGAAGTTTTATAATTTCTAACTATTTCAATATCCTATTTCTTCAAATAAAGATAGGATAAAAGTTTGATGGAATAATTATTGATGACCCTGTAATCTGATGGCTCGCTAGATTAGAGCGAAATAATAGGTTTACTCAAATTTCAGGTTTGAATATAAATAACACCAAGTTCCACTGTACGCTTAGAATTAATTTCATCTTAGACTAAATTGCCTTATGAATTTTATTCATATAGTTGCCAAGACATTATAATATCGGCCAGCGTCTCCAAGATTTGGATAGCAATGGCGATTCAAATTTGTTTTGAATGCTTTGTATAATCTTGAACAATTTAGAAAATTTATTTACCACAAGCGATAGAGAAGTAGATTGTTTCTTAAGTCTAGTACGATGGTCGAATCTGAGTATAGCTACCTATGGACCCGAATATGCTCAGTGACTTCAAAGGCATCCTACCATTAACGCTGTTCTAAGGTGTACAATTATGCTTAACCTCTCACTAAACTTAGGTACGCACTAGACCAGTGGTTCTTAACCTTGTTTCTCCAATTCACTTCTTTTTAGTGAGCCAACTCTCCATTCCCCACCACAGCATCTTCCTTTTACTCATCTGTGACATTCCTAACCCAGCAGTGTTGTCACTTTTACCCAAGCATGACGTACAATACCTCATTATGGTGGTTTTTATTATTAAAAAGTTTGTAAATGCTTGGGATTTGTAAGTAAGTCAAGACTTGGATGTAATGTTTAAGATTGTGAATTACTATTAATTTTTTTGGGGGAAACAAATTCACGAAATTCCCCACCTGGCAACTCCGTCATTCCCCACCAGTGGGGAATTCCCCACAGGTTAAAAACCGCTGCACTAAACTGATCAGTGAATTCATTCACTCGAGATTCGATGCTTAATTTTATAAAATAGTTCATACGGGCTAGATGTTAACAGCATATTTTAGAAAAGACTTGAGAACAGACTGAAGATTAGTAACATTGACAATGACAAAATTGCCCAATCAGGATGAGTCATTTAGGAGAAGAGATTTGAATTGGTTTTCTTACATGCTTCATATTTCGATAGGAAAAGGGATTCAAGATTAAGTTTGAAAGCTTTGTAAGAATTTCTTTCACGGATCTCCGCATGCAGGGATTGAGTTCCAAGTCTTAGTTCCAATGAAGAGGATACTATGTTGTGACCGAGCTTTTAAATAATAAGGAAGCATGAAGTTTCTTCTATTTCGTGTAAATGGTCGTGATAACCAGTTTGTGAACTTAGTAATTGTTTGAGGTCTTTGTTGCCATCATTGGTCATAATTTTGTACGTAAAAATTACATATAGAGAGTTTGTAGAGATCCAGAAGTTTAAGTATGTTTAAACTTTTGAATGAATCATTTGTGTGAGCATCATATTCAAGTTTCTTTACCGCTCTAATTTCTCTTTTTTAAAGCGTAAAGAGTACGTTGGTTTTATTTTGATCAGTTCCGTGCCATGCTTCTATTCCGTTTTGTCACTCATTTAATAAGAGACGAAGTTCCAAGTTTTAGTTCCAGTGCAGATGAAAATGCTTTGTGATTGTATTTTCGCACAGTAAGGAGGTACAAATTTACTTTTATTTCAACTTAGATGACCGTGATGGCTGGTTCCACAAATACTTATAGATTAAGATCTCATGTGGCTTCATCGTTAAAAGTATGTGGATGAAATTACACAAAAGTTGATAGAGATCAAATAGCATGTGTTTGTCTAAAAATTTAAATGAATTATTTGTGTTGTCATAGCATTCCAATTTTCTCGCTGATTTGATGGTTCTTTTTTGAAACAAAAAGCAAATAAGTTTTACCTACATCAGTTCCATGATTTGCTTCTATGTCGTATTTTATTTAAGAAGAAATAAGTGTTCATCTTATTTTCAAAATATCTTCAGATGAGATATTTTTGATTCTATTGAGGTGTTCTAAGAATTTTTATAGTTGAAATCAAAGTACGTTACATGCTACATGAAGTTCAGATTTTTACCTATGAAGATGTACAGAAACATCGAAAAGTTGGTTTGTTCAAAGTGGCCATCACCAATTTGGCTACACGGAAGAGGTACATTTTGCTGATAAAAGTACATAAAATATTTTGTTCTACCGATGTTGATGCATGTGGTATTAGCTTACGGACGCTCTGAAATATTCTGTAGTTTGCTTTTTATTTTATTAACAATTCTTGAAGAGCATGAGAGTGCTGCAAGCGCGTTTTCAGGTGTGAAAAATGATCTTCATTCTCGTTGAAAGTTGGTGTTTGCATTTTGTACTCGTTTTGCACGTTTAAAATAAAGAAATAATGTCTGATCATGTAAATGTACTCGTTTGAAATAAAGACATAGCATATAATTCTTGAGACCATTTGAAAGACACATCCAAACGTAACTCCTTGGTGAAATCCCGCGTATGCATCCCAAATGATTTTATTTTCTGGCGCCATCACTGAGGATTACATCCCGTAATTTGCTCATCCTGCATGACTCATCAGTGTAAACGTACTTCAGAAGTCCTGTCAGACCTGCGAGGAGGAATTTTAAATTCTTCCTCAAATTTGAGATAATGTGCTTATATTCCAATTTTCTGATAAAGTACATTGTTTTACTTTCTCACAAAATTGCACAGAATGGCACAACTTCTGTCTAAAATAAGCACTGGGTCGCTATTCATTTTTAACTAAATTTTTTACACAAATTTAAACAATGAGTCAAATTTGACCCTTAGGGAAAATCATCGTTTTGTCAACACATTCTTAACTGTCTCAGGACACGTAGTGCCATCTCAAGGATGCATTATTGAAAAAGTCTTATATATATTGCGGCAGCGAATAATGTTAAAATAATGGAAGGTGTAAAGTCGATAGCTATTTCCAGCCGATTTTTACCGCTTGAGATTACAACCAGCTTGAAAGGTAGGGCATTCTGTACAACAATGACAATTCGATGGCATTACGCATATTAGAGATAGCGCACTTAGGTCCTGTCCAATCCTATAACAACTTACTCGTCAGAATCCATCAGGAACCATACGATAGACACTTACGTTGTTCATTATGATAACTTTTGCATGAAAATCCAAGTCACTTTTTATCGTCATACATCGATAACTACAAACTTTCCTTCATACGCACGCGACAAGTGACGTCATGACTGAAGCAGTTGCCGTAGTTCAGGGAATCCCAAGAGGTGGTGTTGCCATATAAACTCGAAGCGCAGGATGCGGGGAATCAGTGTCATACCGGTCGTGTTCTGAAGTGTATTGTTTGTTGTTCCCTCCGAATTTTATGAGAGGCTTTTTACTAATTACTCTGAGGGCTCATTGTCCTTTACATGTGAAGCGCTGAAAGACGGAAATTTGTTTTTGTGTCAATAGTAAAAGTAAACCTTGAGGCAGTACTGTCACGAAAAAAATCTGCGTATACTTCAGCTAGAAAAAGTTGAGATAATTTCAGCAGCCCGGTTTGTGAACAACTTTCGCCGTCATGAGGTTTGTGCTTAAGTTAAGGAACATTGATTTGTGGGAAAATAAAAACAAATTATTGCTGTAAAGCATTTTATAGACGAGAATATGATCATTTGTAGACGACTATTTGAAGAGCAGGTGCGCATGGAAATCTAGGGATAGAGGGCAATAGTGTATTTCACGGCGGATTGAGACGTTGTCACGAAGTAATATTTTCGCTGAATATTTCCGAATGTAAAAAATCACAATTTCTTAGAATAAATCTAAATCTTATTTGTAGAAATGATACATTCATCAAAATTCTGAAACTCTTCACGAGATCTTATTTTAGTGCAGCACTGAAAAACAGTCGCAGGTGCTTAATAAACAAGTCGCACAAGTTCTTTCCATTTCGGGTGCAACTTAGATCTAGTACTGAACATAATTATCCAAACAGCTCCATAGTTTGAGAAAATGTAAGCATTGTAAAAGTAATATTGCACCCCTCTAACATAATTTTCCCACTTACACATTGAAAATAATGATAAAATTTAAATGTTGCACTGCTGTCAGTTATTTGTGAGAAACGCTGATACTATTTGTTTCTTTATAAGTAGGTGAGATTTAACTCTAGAAGGCGTTTTAATGCTGACAAAGCTTGTAAGATGTAAGCAGTTACCTGTTTAAAGGCTGAGTAATGAAGCGTCCGGCGCTCGTGCACAGGACGTCACTGATCCGATCGTTCTGCATGTTGTAGAAACTTTCAAATCCGAGAACACAAAGATGACTGCAGTCTGCTATCCAATAGTGAGAATACAATGTACATGCTTGCTAGTATATACGCACTCATATAATGCAAAATGTGAAAAGACGTTTTTGTGTTGAAGCATTAATTTTGCGTCTGTGACGCGTCACAACCGAGGAGATGCTAGGATTTCTGAATTGCTCGAACAGAGATGAGAATTCTGAGTGTATAGCATGGCAAGTAAGTCGAGAGTTACGGTACTTTAATTTCCGCGTGCCTGCTGCACGATATCGCGAACGGAGACTTAGTAGGCTTCTCTGAACAAGGTCAAAATTCATCCTTCACCATATGAAGGCCACTGGGACCGTAGTGACGTGCGCCACAAAAAGGGTCCAGTACTGTGGCAAATTGTATTCCTCGCTCTCTAGGAACATTTTAAAGAGTGCATTGGTTTTATTTCAGTTGCCTTCGAAAGATCTCGTAAAATTGGTTTTAAATAAACCTCAGAATAATATCTGGGCTTGCTTTGGGGGTTAATGTATTCCATAAAGGTATATTTGTTTTAGGATAAAAAGCAGAGCAAATATTTAGTAATGCCGAAATCTACTCTTAAGAACAACTGACCGTTGAACATTTCAACTTTTTCTTTATCAATAATGTCTGGCAGACTTTCTTCGTAACCAGTTTTGATTGTATTATTAGGACTGTTAAAGAAGCACTACTGGCTACATGATATCAGCTTTTGGTATGACAACTAGCAGAAATAAACCATGCTAAAAAATGAACAATGAGACGCTAGTTCTATCGAATAATTTCTCTTGTAGATTCATTAGGCTAAAACTACACAGACCATTAGGTGAAAACAAAAATGAACAAACCGTAAAGAAACAAACTTATTGAAGCACGCTAACTAGAAAGTGAGCTTTTCGTTGATAAGTGTACTAAAACAAAGGCTTACATTCGAATGGGATAACAGTATTAGTTAAAGCTTTAATCAAACAGATCACCAACATTAGAAAAACATAACTCGTTTCCACCATCACACCCTCTTCATCTTGATGTATGCATGTTCGCATCAACGTTTGCCACTGAAAGATGGCTGATATACCTATGCTTGTGTTCACGTCCTGTTCAAAAGGAAAGCAGTTGTAAATATCTGTTATAAAGAGACGTTGTTATGTATTTATTTATTTTAATTTTTTGAGAGACCTATAAAATTCCGTACAGTGCTGAAGGCTCGAACTTTGGCAGCATCACTTTCACTTTGATGTGAGCTTGGCTCACTTTCTTGACGATTATAATTCTAAGAAACCTTTTTCTTACGATTCGTTCATTTGTGTTTTGGGACAATTTCAAACGGATTTCAAAAGAACAAATGCAATTCAAAAACAGAAGCTTTCAGGAGAGTACTGTTCAAGTTCTCAGGGTACACAATGGAAGAAGGGACGGACAGACCAAGCATGCAACGAACAGTGCGTTATTAACCAGAGAATTACGTATTCAAATAAATTCTTCTTAAATATCGCAAATTATGCTGTTCAAGGGTCAATCTTGGGGTCACCTCTTCAGTTACCAGGTTTCTTTGTTTCAGCATCGTACACGTTCATTAATTTTTTTTTGACATATGTCGCTTTTTCGAGCTTATGTAATTTTTCAACATTCCATAACTTTTTTTAACTCTTGTCAATTACCCCTCATTCCAGGCTGCTGCAGCATCAGTTTGCGGTTGCCTTGGTGGTTGCTGTGTTTGTGAGGGCTGTGGTGCCGCAGTCCCTGGTGTTCGGAGACAGCAACGCAGTCAGCAGCGACAGAAGCCGCAGACAAGGTAAGGGAAACGCTTCCGCTGCAATACGGCTGGCTGTTTTTTCTAGAATTTCATTGTGTAGATGTGCGACTTGTGCTGTTGCACAAGTGCGACGGTCCTGAAGAAAACCACAGCATAATTTTAAGCTTGGAAAAGATGCGATGAATTTAAAAGCCCCATGCCGTTAACTTTCGCTGTCTTGAGGTTTGTGTTTTAATAGAGAAGCAGTGAGTAGTTGAAAAAATTGAAGTATTGTTCTGCCTGTAAAACATTTCAGCGTCGCAAACAGGAACGTGGACAACGAGTTGAAGTATAACTGTTCATCGTAAGCGAAGAATTGTTTTATTTTCATCAAGTATGAGCAATAGTTTTATTTGCTTCTTCATTTGCTTTACTTGCATTTCCTCTGTAGGGTTATGTCAACCGATCGGTATGAAATGTTTGTCTGGAATACGAGCCTTCTTAACCAGTTTTCATTCTTTCCCCATGTGCTAAATGTGCTAAAATTTTTCCTAGTCTTCCAAATTTGATAAACTTATTTGTGCTGCAACATTGTAGCTTCAGTATGGTTCTTTTAGTCCTAAATTTCTGTGCAACTCGCTTTCACAAATTCTTTTTGTTTTAGAGCACACAACGACTCACAATAGTCTACATGTGATTCTCGTAGAATTTTTGCGTTCTATGGACGAGGTTCGAGTCCATAAGCCTTTCTCGATAATCCGTTACAAAATGTAAACGTAAAGGACAAAATATCTATTTACAATTCGTTCGCTTATATTTATTTACAGTGGTTCACAAAAAATGTTTATTTCTACGGTTTGATGATTTGAAATAATTTCTTTCCCACTGACTACAAGCGTTTAATGATGCCTTTGTTTCAAATTAATTAAGTTTGGTGATTAACGTTACCTTCTTAACCTGCACCTTTTTAAATACATCAAGGATTATTTTGAGCAATACTTTCCCACCTTGGTTGGATGTGATCAATTCACAAATGTAGAATAAATTCCTTGGATGAGGAGTTTAACCGCGCGGAATTTGTCTTGCAGTCTCGTGTCCGAACTGCGTGCTGCTGACGGAGTGTTCGCCTATGCTGGAGTTGCTGCGATCGCGCACACGATCTGGTATTCTGGCTGTCCAGAGAGCGATCTGCGGCTACCAGGGACCTCGCTCCATGGTGAGTGCAGTGCTCCAGCTCAGGAGACCAAAGCTATTGCAGAGACAGGGGTACACTGGGCGAATAAAATAAATACATTTACCGCTCAAAAAGTGCAAGTATACTGGCGATCTTCTAGTAGATATTTTGTGCGTCCCTGGCTAATGAGCATATGAAGAACTAACAATATCATTGTGTCTGCTCTACTGTTCGCTGTACGGTTAACTTGCTACATTACAACGAGCTGAAAGAACTCGATGAGAAAGAATTTCCCAGATGCTACTCTTCAGAGTTCCTTTGAGCCCTATAACTCCCTTTCTTATGATCAGAATTGGCTGAATCATACTTTAATTGTGAGAAAATATAAAATCACGGCTCCCACACTGTCACAACAATAATTACGTGACTTTTGGTAATAGACCAACCGGGGAAAAGGATGACCACTAACGCCATAAAAAGTTCTTTGTTTTCAAGCTGGAAAAATGGCTTGATGTACGCAGGAAATATTTAGACTTTACTTCAAAGTAGTGGCAGAAGGTGATGTTCAGTGCACATTTAGATTTATCTGGGGCACATCTAAGATTGCCACGGTACATTGTTTATGCAGAGGAAAACTTAGATTGTGTGATACGGTATTCGGTATGTCATGAACCCAGTGAAAAACTCAGGTAGTGAGAGAGAGCGAGGGGCTTTCTGTCCAAATAATGACGAAGTAATTTATTTGTTATTTCTTCGATTTGTGGTTATAAGCCAATCGGCAATGGTTGACTGTGTCAGTGCTTGCGAATTTAAAAATTCTCCGGCATGCAGATGCTACTAAGTCTTAGCTCGCCAAGTTCATTAATGCTTCAACAGTAGCTACTGGGATATGATATCACTTGGATCTAATGATATTAGGTTCCATAATAGTACCACTTTCTGGCAGGTATGCTGTCCCTCCTCTGAAGCCACGACTCGATCAACAACTACCAGACCACGCCCCAACAGGCTGCTGCCATCCTCATGCGGGTTCTCCACAGACTTTAACAGGATCTTCGGCGGCCAGGAGACCGTCATCGGAGCGTATCCCTGGGTGGCTGCTCTCGGATATATACGTTAGTGCCTGTGGCATGACTTAGTGGTATATCGTATGCACTGATGTAATGTGTTATCGTGGGGACACTGTATGCCAGGAGGGGATGGAAATTTACTGGTGCATCGTTAGCATAAAAAAAATGGAATAGTTGCTCTTGGATTGTGCTTGGGTATGGAATAGAATCAAGTATGCAGTTATGCCTTGTGAGTTAAATTCCTTCTTTGAAATAAATAGATCTTTTTTTTGAGAAGAACCCTGAGAATTCTCTGACGGTTTCCGCTTTCGTTAATTTATTTTCGAACATTGAATGCAATTACGTTCAATTTACACATATGCACAACCTGACGCCTAACTCTACAAACTGTGCGAGCAGGTGCGGGCAGCAGTGAAGTCCAGTTCCACTGCGCAGGCTCCCTCATCAACAACAGATACATCCTGACAGCGGCGCATTGCCTCGACCCCGGCACCCTCAGAGGACGCAGACTGTAAGTCGCATGGACTGCGCGAATTATTTTTGACTTGGATATTGAATGCCGAAATTGTACAGGAAGTTATGTGAATTTATTCAAACGTGAATTTTAGTTGGTGTGTAGGAGGGGGCGTAGACTGTAAGTGGTATTGGATACGTGAATGATTTCAACGGTGGGCATTTGTGTAGTAGAGGAGGTCGACAGTGAGTAACGATCTCTTTAGATAAATGAATCATGTATTCGTATGTGATGAAGCTAGACGTTGAGCATGGATTCAGGTTCCTCTGATCCTCTGGCATACAAGTCCGACGCAGCCTTGAATGATTTTTGTCTGCACTCAGGTTCTTTCTCAAATTTTGGCTTCACTCCTTGTGAGTTACATAGTCATTCAAGAGTGAGTGGAATCTAGATATTTAGAAAATTTAAATTTTTATCCACGACGCCAACTCGCAATCCTGATTTCAGGGTTTCGAAATTGATTCTACCGTGTCTCAATTTTGGGCTTAGACGTGAAGCTTAGACGTGCAACAATGTTCGTTAATTTTTTAGGCAGAGTAAAACAATGCTCATTGATTACTGAAACAGTGAAACTATGCTCTTTAATTATTGAAACACAGTGAAACCATATTCGTTACTTTTTTAGAGTGGAAATTCGCCTGGGCGACTGGGACCTGTCATCTGACAGCGACTGCCAGGAGACCCCCGGAGGCCCGTCGTGCGCGCCCCCCTACAGGAGGGTGTACATGGAGGACGCCATCATACACCCCACTTACTCCAGGCGCTTCCAGTTCTCTGACGACATCGCCCTCATCCGCCTCAACGACACGCTCGACCTCAACGCTGTGGCGCGTGAGTAACTTGAGTACCTGTGGTATTGTGGGTGTGGTGGTGAGGGAGAGTGCCATGCTGTGGCGCGTGAGTACTTTGAGTAGTTGGGGTACTTCGGGTGTGGTGGTAAGGGAGAGTGCCATGCTGTGGCGCGTGAGTACTTTGAGTAGTTGGGGTACTTCGGGTGTGGTGGTGAGGGAGAGTACAATGCTGAGGTTCTTAAGTGCCTTGAGTACCCTGTAGCTTCTGAGGTCCTTGAGTACTTGGTGTACTTCGGGTGTAACGACGGGTGAGAGTACCGTGCTGTAAATCAAATGTAGCTGATGCATCTGAGGTGCTTCTCATTTGGGTACCATGCTGTGAATTGCAGAAGCCGTAGTAGTATTCTACGTTACCGTGAGTACGAGTGCTGTTCCGTACCTTAGTGTTTTAATTAACTGGGATGCATAGTATGAATATTAACAGTTAAAACTACTGTCGGCAAAAATAGCATAGTAATTAAATCGATATGTTCTTCAATGTTACATTTCTTCTTTTGAGTCAGAGTGTCGAGAAATTTTCATTTGCGTTATACACTGGGGACTTCGTCATGAATTTGGACAAACAAATTCGAACTTTGCCAAACAAGCTTATTAACAAGTGTATTTAAATTTGGTCTCAGAGATTAAACTTTTTGACAAATACACTTGAACTTTGCAGTGAAGAGCAAATTTTTTGATGTATTTGAAATTTGTTTTGTAGAGAAAACTTCTTGGCGAAGATGAACTTTATCTTGTAAAGCAAATGTCTTGACAAAATTGAACATTGTTCTGCTGAACAACCTTTATGATAAAGGAACTTTAACTTTGTGCTGCAAACCAAATTTCTTGACAAAGCTGAACTTTTCCTTGCAAAACCAACATTTTGACATCTTGCATTTGGTCTTTCAGCGACCATCCACCCAGTGTGCCTGCCGCCCTCGTTTGCCCCCGGCATCACGGATGTGGGGGAGTCGCTGCTGGCGGTGGGGTGGGGCATGACGGAGGAGGGGCGCCTCAGCAACACCCTGCAGCAGCTGCAGCTCCCCATCGTCGACCCTGAGCGCTGCAGGGGCGTCTACGGCGCTGCCTTTGGCGACAAGCAGGTGAGAGCCGACTTCTTAGTTGACGTCAAAATCATCCGTACTGAAAACTGACATCTAAACCACCTGTTTGAAAACTTCTTCTAAATCACCCATGATGAACACTTGTATATAAATCACCCGTAATGAAAACTTGTATCTAAATCATTCGAGATGAAAACTGACAATCAAATCATTGACTTTCAAACTGGTATCTAAATCTCTAAATCTCTCGAAAAAAAAATTTTTTAATCCATCAACTCAAGTGAAAACACTAACAAAGGTTGGAGAAGTTGATCGCCAATATTGAAAAAGCTCAAAAATGATGTTGTTTGCAAATGATATATTATTTGGATAAAATGGCAAAATGGAACATACAAAATAAAAATATAATGTAACTATGTATTTCCTGATTGAACACGGCAGAGAAAAATGTCCAGGTTTACATTAAGAGGAGTATTGACATGGTATATTTTTCAATTATGTGCAGCTGTGCGCTGGAGGAGTAGTGGGCCAGGACACCTGCTCGGGGGACTCAGGAGGGCCCTTGGTGAGGTCTGGCCAGAGGGGCCCGCCTTACCAGCAGGTCGGGGTCGTGTCCTTCGGGCTGGCCGTGTGTGGCACCAACAACACCCCCGCAGTGTACACCTCCGTACCTGAGTACAGGAGCTGGATCGTGAACAGTTTGAGCCCTTAGGTGTATTCTCTATAGTGACGCCACTGACTGAAGTTGAGCTGTTTAACTCTTGGCAAGTGGTTTTCTCGAACACAAATGCCGGATGGCTAAAAGAATACAGTCAGGTTTCAAATGTTCATGTATTATGTCTACATTGCTAAATTGCTGATTCCCCTCATTTGATTGCCCCACGTTGGTTGTGAGAAGGCTGACGATCAGCAAATTTTTACATGACGCTTTTATGGTCAGATGAAAAAGGGTCAGTAGACAGATTGAGTGAAAGCAGAATGATTATTAGCTGCTTGGTTGCCAACCAAAGATGAAAATTAGGAATTTTGGTTATGATTTGAGGAAAACCCCACTGCTTCTCCAATGGAGGTGATGTTTGAATGTGCTTATGCTTGTGTTACCACGTTATACATGATTTTATTGTTAAAATCTCTTTGCAGTAAAACTGCAACTTGTGCGTTTGCATAAGATTGAATAATTAGTAAAAAATTAGAATAAATTAAAAAAATCCTGGAACAAATTAGTTCGATTAAATTCCGTTGTAAAATACTTGTCCTAGAAAATGATTCTTATGAGGGGAAATTTGTGATTGGAAATAAAATGAACGGAACTCACGGACATACAATCCCTGTAAGATGGAGGGAATTTTTTGTCATATTCACGTTCACGTTACTCCTTTTCACTTCTTGCGCTGGAATTAGAGAGAGAATATTTTTGGTAATCTTTTCCAGCGTATGAACTGAAACGTAAAAACACTTTAATTTGTATGGATGAACTAAATAATCGTGAATAGGTTTAAAATCTGGAATGTCAACAAACTACATCAAAGCTACATCATGGGGGTGTGATCAACTACATCATGGGGGTGTGATCAACGGTTGAGATAATACGTTTCCAAAATTATCGGTCTTGATGGGAAGAGGCTTTCATTCGAAAATTAATTCTCATTTATTTATTTCTTTGTCTTTTACGTTCCTTCAAGCAAAAATCGATGAATCCTTATCTCTCATTTCCCAGCATTCAATTTTTGCCTCGAGTTTAAATGTAACCATCAGAGTAGAAAAATCACTCTCATTTTATGGTTCACAATGAGTGTCAGGGAATTGTTTTATTAAGAAACTCTGGTGTAAATAATACGGGAGAGAATAAAAAAGGCTGTGTATATATTAGTTGTACTTCGTGTAACTTAATTTTCACTTAATTGTTAAGCATCATAAAAGAAAGATGCTGAATTGCCGTCATATATTGAGGAATTACTTTTTATTTTTTCCTCCTTCTTAATTTTTTGAAAAATTCTCTGAGATGATCCTTTCTCTCAGTGTTGGTGTATGAGATCACATCACATGTATCTTAAATTTATCGTAAAAAATTAGTATTGCATCCAATCTTTTTCCACAAGGGAAACCTAATAAACTATTATTTCAACATTTTGATAAATTGCAGACGCCACTGATTTGTCTAGTTGTCTGTCTATTGGTAAAGTAGTTTCCTCTATCTCAAACTATCGAAAACCAAATGTGTGCCGGAAATTTACATTTTCCATACACGGTTAAATTCTTGATTCTATAGTGGAGTTGTATAACTACATTGAAAAACTTGAATCTCTTGCATCACTTCTGTGTCATTGACAACCTGCTGAGCGTGGTATGGAAGCTTTGTTCTTTACCTCATTCCATCTTACCTCTACTACAAAACAAGCATTCTTAACACACTCATTTTCATGTACCCTTTCATCAAGTGTATATCGAGGATGTTGTTTGCGCAGCACTCCCTTGCCCATAAGCTGGGGAGGGTAGCTCATGATATCTATTGTTAGCCACGGGCATTTGTTGAGGTTTTCTAGATTTTATTGCGAGTAAATAAGTTGCGCGTCGCGTGTGTGACCAGATATGGCAGACAGAGGTCTCAGTAGTTAGACGTGTTGGACTCATTTAAGTTTCGTTTACATGGCGCACTCATTTCTTTAAGGCCGTTAGCATGCCATTTTCATCTATTAAACGTCTTGTTAACGGTGTGTATTTATTTCTTTAGAGGCTTCTCAACACGCTGTATACATCTCCAAAACATACATATTGTTAGCATGACGGATTAATTTTTTAATTTTTTAAAGCTATTAACACGATGTTTCCATCTCTTTAGTACCTTGTTAATAAGATAGATTCATTTCTTCAATGCTGTTTACACGATGTATTCTATTCTCTAACGTTTTGTCAACGTGGCATATTCATCTTTGTTTGATTGTTAGCGTGATGTATTCTCCTCTTTAACGTCTTGTTAACACGATGTAATGATCTCTAACATTTTGTTAAAATACCGTTTTCCCCTCCTAAAGGTCTGTTAGCATGATGCATTCTTTGCCTTTAGGTTTCGTTAACATGACCTATTCACCTCCTTAAAGTCTCATTAACATGACGTATTCATCTCTTTAATCCCTTGCTAATTAGAAAAGCAGATCTTCTTGTTTTGTAAACATGACGTATCCATCTCCCTGAGATACCTGTTCAATTGGAGCTATTCATCCGCTGAATGTCTCATTATGGTTAATCGTCATGAGAGTATTGAAAAAACTCTGGCCAGTATCTACTTGCGCAATCAATATTGACCATTGTTAAGTAAAATCGCTTGGTACTATAACACAAATAGCATTATTTACTGTGCTGTGTAACGTAGCTCTTCAGTCGAACAAACGCCAGCTGTCCTCATAAGCGTGAAAAACTCGATGCAGAAGCGTCAGTTCTAGCGATAGTCTATCTCGCTTGATAACGCGTGTCAGTTCGCATCTTCACTTCACACTTGCACTGCGACTGAGTTAGTAACGGTTGAACTATGGTTGTGAATTTATTGTTATGGTTGTGAATTGGTTTTATCAAAATGAACTTACTAGTGATTGATGCACTGGAATTAAAAAAATACCAGAAAGTGTAAAAAATGTTTGTTAAATTTCATCTTGACTATCATATTAAGTTTAACCAAGCAAATTGTAATAATATTAAACCTACTTTTTAACCATCAGAAATGAAATTTTAATCGAGAAAGTTATACAATGTTATACAATTTTGATTTATATTCAAAATTTTTGTTTTATTTATGTCTTAATATATCAGTTTTGAACGATATCCGAAAGTGAAACTTTAATGAGCTAAGTTCTTCGAAAAATTTGAAAAGCTGTGCTTTAAAATTGAGTTACTGAAAGATCTCGACTCCGTTGCATCAGCCTCGACCTAATGCGATACGATTCTCTTCAAATACGTTACATTATTATTTTTAGGTGTTCAAATCATGTTTATGCACTTTGTTTATATATTCATGAATTGATTCATTATTTATTTATAAATATATTTGATTGAAAACTGGTGTGTCTTTTCTTGTAAAAATTTTAATTTGACAGTTTTTTCGCGCATTTGATGTTCAGGGAGTCAAGAGCACAAAATTTACCTGACATCGTCAACTTAAAATTAAGTTTTAATTTTCATTTTTAATACAGACATTAGCTCTCAATTAACTTTGTGAGAAAATTCAAATTCTCATGAACTTGACATGACGCTTCCACCCACAAGCGTGATGATGCATTCTGCCATGTGTGCTGCTCCCTCACGTGTACTTCACTCTGTTCACCCAGTCGCAGTTGTCGTACTTGCCATGGCTACAGGAACTTATGGTTTCTCGATGAGAAGGAAAATCAATGAGGAAGAATTGAAGCATTTGAAGGGCAAATATTTTGAAATTTTACAATTCTGTCTTCAGAGCTGTAACAGAGGAGAGTCGAAGTCAAAATATGACAAAATAAACCTGATAAAACGTATATTTTATGTATATTTTTGACTCATCTCTATTTCAGACACTGAAGATCGAAATTAAAAAATTTTGAAACGCTTACCATTATAACGTTCATTTTCTCAATGGTTCTTCTTTTTATCAGTGAACTGAGAGTTCCAAAAAGTTGACCGATTATTAGCGTAAGAGTAAGAAACCCTTACACTTTTTTACACTTTTCAATTTTTAAAAGACTTCTGGAACACATAATCAGAGCAAATGGGTGAAAAAGTTTAATTTATTTCATTCAAGCTTCCCGATTATTGCAATTGCATTGTAAAATTATGCTAATAATGCGTGTCACGAATTAATGTTGAAAGAAAACCTTTGCTGAAAACAAGTTATGCTAAAATTGCTAAAAAAATTGTGTGTATGGCATTGCATACAAAGACAAATAAACTCATCCGTATTGTCTTATTCATTTGAATCAACTTATTCGAAGTGAGAAATTTAATCGTTTTTGCTGTTAGTTTACTGATTTCATTGCCTTACTAATTAGGATTTAAAAATGAATTAAAGTAACTTATGAGAGTAAACACTGAAGTTAGCAAAAGATTATTCTGTATATCATTAAAAGTTTCAAGGTGAATTAAAGAATCTCGAATTAACATTGCATCTTTTTTGCACGCTACATCTCTTGTGAGGCTGTGAGCGTTATTCAGAAGTAGAATTGTATCATAATTTGCAGTCCTAAAATATAGCTTTCAATCATTCAAGGGCTTAAATATTGTGAATAAATTTTATCTTGTTTTCAGCACAATAGAATTATAGAGTCTGTAATGTCGTCATAATAGAGTCTGCACATACAGCTTAGCCACAAGTTGCACAAAGACATACTTATGTGTGAAAGATTTCACGAGTCCTCTGTTATTCCAATAAAATTTTGAAGAAAAAAATTCAAAGTCAACAATTCGTTTCACTGTTTTTTCTGTTTATTTAAGAGTATAAAGAAAGCGTTTTGCAGTAACATTTGGGCGAAGACTTAAGCGTCATGTGTACAGAAACTGCTCGGAAAAGCGCGCGTGAACGACCTTTTGCACCCAAGATCTGCGACATGCGTGCTGGCTGACACCCCGCCGTCGCCATGGTGACGGTTTTGTTTACAATCTACACAGTGCATGAAACTGTTGAGACGGAAGTCAGTTTTGCAGTATTAAAATCATGTAAATGATGTTTCGAATAAGCCAGCGATTGTGAAGTTACGTTGAAATAATGCTTATGCGTTTTGATTAAATATAAGAGTAACTCATACATTACATTAGAGGTCCCTTACTTCGGTTTATTCATTTTTGCCAAGATAATATCTAGTTTTACATTTTATGAAGAAACTTGTGAAAATGAAAAGACGACAATCGAAAAAGCTCCCCTACGTAATGTTTGGTCGGGCAGTGGGCAGTAGCACCTTTAGCTTCTCAGCATATATAAAGCAGGGCCGCAGATAGTCGATCACCAGTTACTGACTAGCCCTGACGTTAGGTGGTTCGGTGGAGCAGTTGTCCATATTTTAACCCATTAACAGCCAAATTATTTTGTTATTCAATGAAATATTTCGGAAGTTTTCCTACAATTATCATTCATTAAATCCAGTACGGTGTGAGCTTTTTATTAAAACATTTTGAATAAAAGAACGACGTGAGGGATTTCTCAATGTCCTTTAAAAAGGACATAAACAGAAAATGGATGAATAATCCATGCTGCTTGAAGCCTCACAATTTTTAAAGCGTGATGCTTATGACGATAAATTTTGAGATCTCATTGCCTGTGATAACCGTACGGTTTTCAAAAGCTCAACGCCAGTTATTAGGTAGTCTGTGCAAGTGCAACGAACGGCATCTCATATCGCAATGCGTGTAACTTTTCTAAAACCTTACTAATGTCAACAAGGTTCTTCTATACAGTGCAGCGCAAAGCGTTTCTGGAAATCAACACAGGTGCAGTGCAGTGGCCAAATGGAAGGCTGGAGAAAATAAAATGCTGAGGAAACATATTTCAGACGATGAGTGATCCACAGAAATAATTGATGATTCAAAGCTGTCATGATATCCTAATAACTTTATTTTTAATTCAAAGAAATATTTCACCTATGACCGATTTAGGAAATTCAAATTTTCGATTGGTCCAAAAAGGCCTGAATATTTTCCTAACTTGGTAATGTTTGCCGTTCTTTTTTGTTGTGATCGAACATGTGACCAGAGCTAATTTTAGACTCACAGTCTTCCATTTACTTTGAGAGAAAAATCACCAATTTATTTACTTTATTATATACTTCAAAACCCTTTCAAAACTACACTGTCATTTAGTTTTGCAGCCGTTAGTCCATCTGATCATCTTATTAGTCAATCATCATTTAAGTATTTTTCTCTTTTATTAATTTTTCCAAACTTGAACGCTTCTGAATAGGTTATGAATTAGGAGCCAAAATAGCCCACATAAGGAGGTAATAAGAAATTCATTAAATAAATGTGAAACATAGAGCGATCGATGTTTTAATGAGTACGAATTGATTCAGACGTGTTGGTTTGATGTTACATACTCGAGAGACAAGAGGGAAAAGATTAAAAATGTTTTCCATTTCATTGAATCAAGCTTTTAAAGCTCCTGGTTTCCTTCGAAAATCCTAAAAAAGATAAACATGAGCACGGGCCCGTGTCGGCTGGCCGCATCAAAATCTGTCAGAATGACCAGTTAAAAGAAAGGCTTAGTAAAAACAAGTGCTGTTCAATAAGGCAACACTACAAGGGAAGTGCGAACTTTTGTTTACTTGTTTTCGTTTAATTCACTTTGATTTCACATAATTTACACACTGAGTAATTTGTACGACATCTGCTTTGAACCACACACACTTTGTACGCTGTTTATTTAGCGTAATTCGGGTTCGCTGCATTTGATTTACGCTTAATTCATGTGCTCCGTATTGGGTATACGTATCATTTATCTAGCATAGTTAAAATTGATATTACACTCTTACAAAAAACAAATATTGATAAGGTACATCTTAGGTAAATTCGATCGAATGAAAAGGCCTGAATAAATGTCAGGTCATGAACTCAAAGACTGAGTTTTACACTACCAAGCTCAGCAATTGACTTCCTTATTCGCATTCATCACCAACATTTCCGTTCTACAATTCATAGCTGTGAATGTTAACACGTTTTCAAATCATACCTGCACGCCCGTAGTTATGGTTACTTTTCAATTAAAGTGCCAAATCATAATTTAAGAAAACGCGAGAGTTTGAACCGTTGCTATACGTTTGGCGCATGTATCGATGACGAGCATCACTTGTGCACGTTGTGGCTGCTGTTGCGCATGCAGACATGCAATTAAGTTTTTGCTTCTCGGAACGCTTCAGATCGACTTCTTTCCAGCTGGCTTCCAGCAAAAGTGACTTGTTGCTTCCAGTCAGAATTTGCTTTCAGTCATGTGATTTGTTCTGCATTTCTAGTATACGCAAATTTAATTCTGGGTTCGATTTCATATGGTGACAACGAGAACACTTTGTGTCCCTTACTTTGAAGAATTTGAGCACTTAAATTAGTAGCAAACAACTTCATTTGGTTTACTGATCAACTACTTTTCCACTCGCTGTTTTTCATTTGCTATCCCTGCGCATTGACCATTAGGAAAAGTCCTTCTAATGATTCTCAAGTTCGTTCTTTACTGAATATCATAAAATTTACATTTACACTGAAACGAAAGTTCTTTACAATTTAGTGGATCATGAAAAGAATACCTTGAAGTTTTAAAAATTCAATACTACGGTAAAATAGACTGTAGAATTCTTATTTCTACATTCTTTTTCTGTTTCCAGAGGCGACTATTATCTGATCCTTTTATTTCATTGCTATTCTGAAACTGTTCCTTAAAAAGTAAAAACAGATCTTATTATTGGAGAGAAATTCAAGTGGAAGAAGAACTTTATTATGTACGCTGTGACTTCTATGACCGTAAAGCATGAGGGACAACGTGTATGACGACCGCCCGCTTATGCGCAAAAGTAAACGACCGCAGCTGTCGAGCTGGGGCTTTGAGTTCGAAAACAACGAATACGTGGACAATTTCCTCAAAAAAATCATTGGAACCGAATCGAAAAAGCGGTCGAAGATCTTTTCAAAGATGTCTGAGAGCAGCGAAAGCGGTGAGATTTTGGAGAACTCTTCTAGTGCGGACCTGCATGCCTACTACCAGGACTCCTTGACGCCCGTCGAAAGCACGCCAGCGAAAACTGGCTCGCTCAACCACAATGACGTCAGCAACCACAAGTACGAGCAAAGTGAAAAGAAAAACGATGCCAGAAAGAACTCAAAGAAAGATGGTAAGTTTTTGTTCACTGTTGTTATAGAAAATATCAAACGACTATGATTTTCGCTGAAGATCGTGAACATCTATTGAATGAAATATTTAATGCTCATTGTTAGCGGAAGACGTTGCGTGTTCCGTTGATTAGTATTCAACTTCTTGATACGCAGAGTTTACGATCAATTCGAGGAGACTGACAGTATGTTTACTGTGGGGGGAAGTGATGGTGGGACAGGATGAGCTGGTATTCAAAGCTGCTGTTGTTCGTAATTGCTATGAAAGAAATTAAGTGAAGGAAGGGCCCTAAAATCCATCAACACTACCATCAATGAAAAGGTGAAAGGTAGAAATTGATTTCGTTGCATCGTGCCAAGGTGAGTCTCTGTTCCCCATATAATGACAAGATGGGGCGGGCAGGTTGGGCACAACCAATTACTAGAGTTAATAGATTAAATTACCATTGCAATTTGTTTCTGATGCAGCAGCGAATTGCCAAGTTTTTCGACCGATAAGCTAAATCGTTTGGGATAAGCGTTTGTGACTTGCGGGTAATAATCCCACTTCAGCCTCGGTGTAGAGAGTCGGTATATATTTGCAATGATTTGAAAATGAACGTATTAAAATACTATGAGTGTTGTAGTGCTCGAAGCTGACCATGTTGCTAGATTTTCATTAGGTTAGGAAATATTACTTTGGCAATTGTAAAAGAGAGGACAGTAATCGATTTTTCAATTTTTGATGCTTGAATCTAGGTAATTAGATCGAAATAAACAATATTTCTTCTATGCACTTTTCGTCAAAAATGAGGGTCAATATTGAATTTAGGCCTTTCACGGAAATAACAAATTCCTTTTCAAAGAATCACTAAAGGAACACATTTAAAAACGTTTTACACCTATGACATTCTGCTCGCTGATGTGTTATTTTCGAGTTATTCAACTCTGAAGTTATAAGAACGTCGTCTTTAAAAGTGAAGGAACGGACACGTAAATGTGCTGTAATACGGTATTAACGTAACGATGGGTGAGGTTAGGGTAGGTTAGTTAAATAAGTTAACTTAAAATAACATAAATCAACCTAAAATAGCTTACCTTAACTTACCCAAACCAAGTTTGTTAGTTTCCCGCCAAGAAGTGGGCGTGTGGCGCCAGAAAAGTGGGCGTCACTCAACAATGCGGCGACTAAGCAACCGACCATATAATGTTATTCTTATCTGAACGTAATTATTGTTATATCTCAAAAATAACACATCAGCGAGCAGAATGTCATTCGTGTAAAACGTTTTTAAATGTGTTTTTTTAGTGATTCTTTGGAACGAAATTTTCAATTTCCGTGAAAGGCTTCAATTCAATATTGACCCAAATGAGTATATAATGAGTTATAGCAGTGACGTAATGCAATGTAACTGAACTAATCTTACCTAAAGTATCGTAAAGTAACCTAAAGTAACCTAAAGTAACCTAAAGTAACGATCGTTCAGGCGCACTACAACCGTCGGAAGGGCGAGTCCATTAAGGGTCCTCCCCTCAAACCGTTTTTTCCTGCACTTAAAAGAATAGAAATGCGGTAGGTAAGCTGGACAATATTGAATTTAATATTGTCTACAATTTTCAAAATTTCGTTGCGAAATCTAGGTAATTGGAGACATTTTAAGACGTTTTACACGAATGACATTGTGCTCGTAAATGCTTGGTTTGCGAGACACAGCATAAATAACGTTCAGGTAAGAATAGCATTAACGGCAGCTTCGAAATGGCTCTTCCGGCGCTACGCGGACGCGGACCACGCCAAGTTTTTTGGCGAGAGACACCGGCCTCGGTAGGGATAAGTTAAATTAAATTATTTTAGGTTTACCTAGGTTAGTTTATTTAACCTCACTTTACCTAACCTAACCTCACGTATCGTTACGTCAAAACCGCATTTCTGCTTATAACGACGTTCCTAAAACTTCAAAGTTAAATATCTCGAAAACGAAGCATTTGCGAGCACAATATCATTCGTATACAACGTCATAAAATGTCTTCAATTACCTAAATTTCGTAATGAAATTATAAAAGTCGTTGACAACATAAAATTCAATATTGACCGATACGCTATAGCTATAACTCGTTAAATACTCATTTGCGACGGGAAGTGCATAAATAAAACCGTTTATTTCGATCTAATTACCCATAATCAAGCACCAAAAATTGGGAAATCGACTATTGTCCTCTCCTTCACAAATACCATAACCTTTAACTCCGAATCATGAACAGGTTTGAAATCTTCGCATGAGACGGAAAGTTGTCGATGAGACCCACTTGCTAAGTTTGTACCAAACGGAAACGATTATATCATTTCAGTTACTGAACGGAAAGGTCCCGTTACTGCAATGGAAAGTCCCGTTACTGTCTCGAATAGATATTGTTTTGTCCAGCTATTTTCACGGACATCTCACTCAACTTCAATTTCTTGCACACAGTTTCCTCGATACAGGTTCAGTGAAAATTATCTTGTTTCTAAGTTTCTGCAGTAAAAACTGAGAAGTATGCTTCATTTTTTGATGTAACGCATTTGCGCTGAAGCTTGTGTACGTAGTACAAAATTCCCAAATCGCATTTGCAGTAATTTAGAGCTGGTTTTGAACTTGTGTTATGTCAAGCGAGTCTAAAAGTTTGGTGAACGTACGCGTGTAGAATGCATTTGTCATGCCCACTGCCTTCACTCCGTCTTCGTCAGTGATGACTCTGTCGATATTATACCATTTCCAATCCAATTTCCTCCTAGTGAAACTAAATTTACTCCTAGTGAAATTGAATTTCCTCCTAGTGGAACTGAATTTCCTCCAAGTGAAATTGAATTTCCTCATAGTGAAATTGAATTTCCTCATAGTGAAACTGAATTTCCTCCTAGTGAAATTGAATTTCCTCCTAGTGGAACTGAATTTCCTCCTAGGGAAATTGAATTTCCTCATATTGAAATTGAATTTTCTCATATGGAAATTGAATTTCCTCCTATTGAAATTGAATTTCCTCCTATTGAAATTGAATTTCCTCCTATTGATATTGAATTTCCTTCCAAGTGAATTTGTATTTCCTCGTGATAATATAAATTAATAATAAAAATTGTTTATATTTTCTGTAGCTATGGGGATGAATGAGAAAATCTGCAATAGTGGCATACCATATATTTTAATTATAATTCCCATGTAAACAATACCATGTCATATATAAATCATGCCTTTAAATCATTTCCATAGTCACAACCCAAAGATAGGTGAAAGCTAAAATATATACTTATAAATATTTTGCATAAAAGTTAAATAATGTAACAAGAGAAACTTATTTATTATGAGACGCTGGAACTTATTTATTATGAGACACTAGTATATTGGAAGATTAGGGCACTTCCTTTAAGTCTTCTCTCCTTGTAGACGCTGGATAATATTTTTCTACTCTGTTAGTGAAGGCGAGTAACATATTTGGAGTGATATGTCCAATTGCATCTCTTGCAATCACTTCTTGCAATCTAAATTTGTATATTTACTATTTTTCTTAAAATTTCCAAATCGGGTATAAACTACCCACGTTCAGTGGCCGTGTAACAGGGAAACCGGTTCAGTGTTCCAAGGTTAATGTTAGCATTAACCCTCTACCGCCTCACGTTCCCCACAGGGTACACTCAATAAAACTGCTTGTATATTTTATTTCTCGTCAAGTAGATGCTCCTATGTATTTTTTGAAGTTCACTGCCGAGTTGCAGTTCGTCTCTAATGTGATGTTGGAGACAACCTGATGCTAGAGCCACGTCTAATAACGGTGGTTATAATACCGGCAATATGAGTAGAAAAATTAGGCGGTAGAGGGTTAATACCGTGAAGAACTGGTTAGACTGTGAACTCTTCACAGTGAAACTTGTGCGTTCTTAAACGTGCAGTATGAACACCCCAGAAATCAAGGATAAAAGAGCTACATACATGGACAACTTTTTCCAAGCGAAGTCAGAAGGCCGTACTACAATTTGGGTTGATGAAACCAATTTCAATCTTTTTTGCAAGCGAAAGGAAGGCCGGTCAAAAATTGGGACGAGAGCATCGGTTGTGACACCAGTGAGCAAGGGGTCAAAAAATCTCCATTGCATTGGGGCAATGACATCAAGTAGAATGGTACTCTTTACCACTCGACGTGGAGCTTTCAAAGCTGATGATTGCCTCCAATGGTTCCGAGAGCTCATCGAGGCTTGCATAGACCAGGGGATAGAAAGACCAACATTTATCGTTGATAATGCCCCAGTCCACTGCAGGATTGAAAGCCTTTCAAATGAATATCCATCTGTTCAGTTTCTCAGACTAGCACCCTATTCTTATCTACTGAACCCAATAGAACTCGTCTGGAGCACCTTCAAGAGCCACGTGAAACGCAATCTCAGAGAGCTAATGGATTATTTAGTGAATGTAACAGCAAATAATGGACTTTCAATAGCTGAACAAAGAATGAGAGAATTGGAAGTGATTGCAAGAGATGCAATTGGACATATCACTCCAAATATGTTACTCGCCTTCACTACAAGAGTAGAAAAATATTATCCAGCGTCTACAAGGAGAGAAGACTTAAAGGAAGTGCCCTAATCTTCAAATAACTACTCATAATAAATAAGTTTCTCTTGTTACATTATTTAACTTTTATGCCAAATATATACAAGTATATATTTTACCTTTCACCTATCTTTGGGTTGTGACTATGGAAATGATTTAAAGGCATGATTTATATGTGACATGGTATTGTTTACATGGGAATTATAATTAAAATATATGGTATACCACTATTGCAGATTTTCTCATTCATCCCCATAGCTACAGAAAATATAAACAATTTTTATTATTAATTTATATTATCACGAGGAAATACAAATTCACTAGGAAGGAAATTCAATTTCAATACGAGGAAATTCAATATCAATAGGAGGAAATTCAATTTTAATAGGAGGAAATTCAATTTCACTATGAGGAAATTCAATTTCACACTGAGGAAATTCAATTTCACTAGGAGGAAATTCAGTTCCCCTATGAGGAAATTCAATTTCACTAGGAGGAAATTCAGTTTCACTAGGAGGAAATTCAATTTCATATTGGAGGAAATTCAGTTTCACTAGAAGGAAATTGGATTGGAAATGGTATAGACTGAAATGCACGCAGAACTTGGAGAAATGTTCTCCCTAATGCAACAAAGTCCACGACAGTTGCAACGGGCACTAAACTTAATCTTTACCTGGAGTGAGATGCGTTGTTAAACGAATGTGATACGCCAAAAGAAAATGGTTTTTAGAATTGGCGTGTCATGAAGGAGATACCGTGCATTGCTTACAGAGGGAGTGTGCGAGTGTAGCAAGAGTGTGTGGGTTTAGGAGTGCGTGGGTTTAGGAGTGCGTGGGTTTAGGAGTGTGTGGGTTTAGGAGTGTGTGGATTTAAGAGTGTGTGGATTTAAGAGTGTGTGGGCTTAGGAGTGTGTGGGTTTAGGAGTGTGTGGATTTAAGAGTGTGTGGATT
>JACJUY010006955.1:0-24471 GCA_014220935.1 Platorchestia sp. MABIK
CTGTATTTTCCAGAAAACCGTTAGGGTGGTGGTCGTGTGTTCGATATGGGAAATAGAGAATGTTTCGCTCATTCATTTGAAAGTAATTTGAAGCAGATCGATGCATTCTTTCAAAAGTTAGAGCGCTTTCCATGCGTCTTCCAAAACTACCCATTTCTACCCTGTTTTTAGGGAGAAAGACTGTGCTTAAGTTTGTGTTCGCGCGAGTGGTCGAAATTTGGCGCGCCGGTATAGTACTCCAACTTTTGAACAGGCGAAAGAATAGCTACGTCGCAAAGTGAGCATTTTCAATTACGATTTGTTTACGTTAAAATTATCTGACTGTAATTCTGAAATTCATTTTTTCCAAAAGAACAACAGTACTCGTATAGACATGAGAAAACTATTAACACGTTGCAAAACTTGTAAATAGTTTGTAAATGTTGTTCACAAAAGCAACACAAGTGTGTGCAATATTGTGAAATGAATGTAAAAATTTAAGCCGCGCGCTCGCACTTGCAGTTTGAATTTTTTTTGCAATTTTATGCAAAATTTTGGATACAAATTTATACATTGAGCGGCGATATAAATCGATAAATAGAATAGCCGCCTTTTCGGCGATAAAATCGCTTGAACGGTGGAATACATAATTTTTTTGCCTCTTTATGCAAAATTTTGTATAAATATACATACATTGAGCGGCGATATAAATCGATAAGAAGAATAGCCGCCACTTCGGCGATAAAATCGCTTGGGCGGCGATAAACATGCATGCTCCGGCGAAAAGGTTAGACTGGGTTGAGTTGCGTTTGAGCCAAATGTAAGTGTTGTCTGTCGTTTTTTGACATGCAATCTTTCACACATTCTGTTCCACCAACGAAAAAATTACGCCCAAAGCAGCTCTTAAAATCTGAAATACGTAAAGCTTAAATTCTAAATGCGAGAAAATTTCCGGTCTACAGATCTACAAGGAAATAAATGAAATTTCCAAACATTTTCAGCAGCATACAAATAATTCAATGATTGTTGAGCAATTATGAGCTGGTACTTCGTTGATCATTCGTGGAAAAAAATTTGCCTGTCCAGTGAGTAACTGCTGATCGTCCTTTTTCGATCCATTGATTTTCAATTTCTTTAAATAGATAAACCTTGAGACGAAACTTAATACCATGAATTCACTATGAAAAATTATAACGTCTCTAGCCTGCGTAAACCCAATTTACGAAAGTCCCAATGGCCATAAGTAATTATTTATGAATTTATCATTTATTAAAAATAAACTTTGAATGGAAAGAATTCACTAATTTTCGTTAGGTATTTACATACTTATACCCTGAAGTCGAACGCTCTTTCCTTGTCGGAATAAAATAAGAGAAAAATCGCCCATAATTACGTCGTGAAGGTTATGGAGTGCTCTACAATATACATGAAATTGAATAGCCATCATGCCCAGAAAAGGTATTTTTAATGGCTAGGAGGCGAAACACGCGTGCAAGCTGGCACTAGAAGAGAATTGTTTCGAAAAAAAGGCCGGAATATGAATTCAAATCAATAAGTGCGACGCATCTGCCGAAAGGAGTGTGGACAAGAAGCCATGAAAGCAGCAACTGATGGGAAATAAAACTGAAGATGAAGCTATTTGAAATGAAATCTAAAACGAGAGAATGAAGAGGACAAGCTGAACAAAACGAAGCTAAAAAGAAAGATAATTTAAGGCGATTCAAAATGAGACAACGAAGGAAGCAAATGGCAAATGAGGAAACGAAGGTACCTTTTATGAAATTTTGTAGTCACATTTTAAAGCAAGAATTTGTATGATGGTTACGATAATCTTTTTTTTTTGTTATGAGAGCCGTGAAAAAATTGTACTGAAGCACTGAGTAGATCTCAAATCGTTAGAAAGAAAGGGACATGACAAGGAACTCATTGCAACCAACATTGGTACGCCCACTTCTGGGAAGCGCTTACATGATAACCAAACGCCGGATAAGCCTACGTATCATAAACCCACTAACAGCGGGTTTAAAAAGCCTCCAAATTGCTGGCCTAGTGCTATTAACTTCCGACGCTTTTCAAACGAAATCGTGAGTCTTAAACCGTTTAAGTCATATGCAAGAGTTCGGGCTTTTCGAACTAATGTGTATCGAAATATCGAGAAAATGCTGCTATAGCACTGCTGCCTCGTTCAAAGTTAAGCAGAAATGGTAGCACTACCTACTTCAGAGTTGGGGAGCAGCGGTAGCGCCTCAACAGCTGGGCGAAAAAAGTCATTAGTGCCTTGGCATTGTCAGTAAGTCCCGCTCGCCCAGCAGGCGAAGTGTAACGTGACCAAAATTTTAACCATCTTTGAAACGATGATCTTGAGACCTTGCTCTCTCCAGACACGAAGCTGTTTTCTAGAATTGCAATTGTGAATCTAATAGACTCCAATTGGACTGTGCAACGCTTCAGAATTAATTGAACTTTATTGAATTTTGATGAGTAATCCTTTCATATTTTGATGCTTAGTTTGTTTTCCAATATTTTCTGTGTTCAGATATACCCCTAGCTCGAAGCCGAATCACACGCACAAATGATTTAAACTAAGTTGAATTTGTGATTTATGAGTGCTGAAGAAATAAAAGAAATGCAATTAACATCAAAAGGTAAACTTCCAAAGATATTCTATAATGCTTTATAGATGCATGCTTCTCTCTAATTGGCGACCTAGACCGGAACTTGTTAATTTTCCTACTAATGATTAACTTTCAGTCTACTGAATAATTGCTTTGAAAACCATTTACTTGTCTGATGCTGATTTAAGGGTCTGAGAATCATAACACATTCAAATAAAGTTATAACTGGCAGAAAAATTGCAATGTTAACAAAATGAATCTTATCGTCGGTAGGTACGGCTGCAACAATGTTCTTGAGACTTCCTGCTAAGTGTTTTGTTATTGAAACTTTTGATCTTTGAAATTTTTGAACAAAATGTTACTGTCATTATTGCTGCCATCACACTGTCACTTGCTGTTTTAAGAACCTTTCGCATGGTTATTGCTCACAGAGATATCGCTTCACACATTTTTGCTGCTTTGATTATCTTGGAAATTTGTGCGCCAAAGGTCAATCAGTGCACTACCCCGCAAAATCGCTTCGTCTTCCTCCTCTCTACGCTTGGGAAGAATGCGTAAGGATTAAGATTTACTCTTTGTGTTTCTCGATGTAACCTCTTCGTTTTGTAGTTTTATGAAAAAATATAATTTAAAATTCACGTGAAAGTGCGCATTCCTATACCGGTATAATGCGGATTGATAACCTTCTTCGAGATCTAAATAGTTTTTCAAGTTTAGCAAGTTAGAGCTAGTATTTTTATCTTCATTCTTCCCAAAAATTTACCTCAACTTCTCCATATTTCTTGGCAGACATTCTTTCATGACTTCGGGACCAGGCCGCCTCGAGCGAACGCCAGAACTGGAGATGGTGCGCTGCGTCGTGTGCCTGGCGCTGCTCGCGCTGCTGGGGCCGGCGTCAGCACTCAACCTGGACATGGCGAGTGCCGTGGTGCTCAACGGCACCGATGGGACCAACTTCGGCTACTCGGTTGCTCTGTGGTACCACGCGCCTCAGAAGTACCAGTGCGTGCTGTCATTAGTTGTTTATCGCGACGGAAAAATCGCAGATTATGTGAATATTGCGTTCCAAACTTTCGCTGCTCAACTGGATGGAAAATATTCGTATTTGAGTGAAATTATTGGTTTGTATTTTCATCTTGAACGCATTTGATGAGACTGGACTAGAGTACTCGGGAGAATTTTATATAAGAGCATTAACTTATCATGAAGCATTTTAAAAATCCTTTCTATTACATTATTGAATTTGATTATTGCGGTGAGTTCATTTAAGTGTTGAAGTGAACATAATAATTTTGTTCGAAAAGTGAACGTAAAACCTAAGGTCGAGAAGTAAATTTCAGAACAAACCATTGAACAAAAATAAAATTAGTTCATTGATGCGACACACAGTAAGAACACAGTCCAATCTCTCCTTCTTTCAATTCCAAAAATGACCGATAACAGTAAAGGGGAAAAATCACTTGGCTTATCCTTTGAAAAAATTAGAATTCTATTCTTTAAAAAATGGAGCAGCTTAAAAACGAGGCTAGAGGATCAAAGTTGACCTGTAGCAACAATCACTGAGCGAAATCGGTTGAGAAATTGTGGTTGCAGGCGCCTGGTGGTGGGGAGTCCGTTGTACGTCGGCACGCAGCGGGGGGAGGGCGGCGTGTGCTTCTGCCATCCCCACACCGGGCTGTGCCAAGTGGACCCTCAGGCCACGCGCTCCTTGCAGGGTGGGTGACGCATCTCCTTATTTTGGTCTCGTGTGGATTGCTTAGTGCTCCTAAAAATTGGTATTTTCAGTCACAGTAAGGCGCTTTCATTGCATGTTTATTTTTCAGCATGCATGCAGGACCGTCATAGAATAAGTTCGCTCTCCATGTTTCCATCTCGAAACTTTGTCGCTTACTCATGTTTCCTTCACATACTTGTGTTTTATGATGTATTTCTTTCTCTTGTTCTTGCTTCCTTCACGAATTCGGTCACTTATTTGTGCTTCTCAAGTGCAGCTAAGATACGTCCTCGTGTTTCTCGAATCTATAAATAATGGCACGAATGAGAAGTTATAGGCTGTATAAGCTAATCTCTTCATCAGTGCCTCATTCATCTAGAAATTAAGTAATTTTAATCGGTGAATAGGGCCTTAGATGTCCAACTAAAATGAGTAGTCTCATTTGGATCAAATAGGGGAAAATCTCTGACCTAAACATTAATTTTTTCATCTTTGCTGAGTGATTTCCAATTTTTTTTTACTCTAAAATTGTATTCATTACCTCCAGAATTGGAGGCATTTTCGATTTACAGCATAGCATCGCTAAATAAAATTTCAGGACACTGAACCTAAATTTTGGCTGTCTTTCCTTCACAAAGGTTGCAAATAAGGCCACTAGAGGTAAACAATGGGAGCTAATTCAGGCAAGCGTGGAGGCTAGGTCTTGTCTCCATTCCTGGAGGTGAAAGCTCAAAGAAAGCCTCTTTCAAACATGTTATCGAAATCACGACTGTATTGTGCACAGGCTGTGACTCTATTTTGTTGGAATCTTATAATGTCCATTTAATCCCAGTTTATTGAAAGCTGGTAAAAAATCTCAAATGCGTGTCATAAATGGTTTGTAATCATGTTGAATGCCCGGCTGTGTCCTTGAAAAAGTGTGAGCATTGCACGCGAGAGCAATACCCGATCAGAGTGATGAGGTCTCTTTTGGAGTTCTCAAGGATTTACTTCCTATTTTGCTTCACACAGCCAGTAAAAAGAAAAACAAATTTTCTTCTATGGGAAGGAAAATGTGCGTCGTTGGGTGAGACTTTAATCAGCTGGTCACATGACGTTTATCTTGCTTCACAATCCTGTTTCGGTAGCTGTTGAACTGCTGTCATTTTTCAAGGGTTATACCAAAATTGACCGCGAAAAATTTTACGAAGGGAACGTCGTGACAAGTGAAGCGTAACCGCGTAACCGCTTGCGATTTCGAGCGGGGCACGACTGCAGTACAAGCAAATTTGTTAAACATTTTCGTTACTTCGAGGTGAAAACAGAAAGCGCGTTGTGCGGCAATAACATCGCGGGGAAAAATACAGCTCCTCAGGAAAGCTGCTATGCTTCATGATATACCAAAGCATTTTTGCGACTTGATGTGCTGGGAATGCAAACCTCCCATCCAGCCCACTCCATTTCCCTAGTCACAACTCATCATTGACGTACATTATTTCAACCGCGCCCTTTAAAAAAATGAATTCCTACCCTTACTCTACACATGATGGGAAGTAGGGTCTTCGATTTCTTAATATGAAATAAAATCTTTGAACGTTTCAAAAACTTTTTCTTGCCCATCACATTACATAGAAAATTAGTTTTTCACTTTTTTCCAAGAATATCTTACGAATGTTAATCTATAATTTTCAAAAAAGTGATTAAGCCGTTTACAGCGGCTTAGTCGATTTTGAAAATAACAGTCCGAATTCACAGCACCAGCTCGACCGTTTAATTGAAAAAAGTAGGAACCAACGATCATTGTTGTTCTACTCTAAATTGTGACTCAATCCAAGTGATGGGGCTCTCTATGACATTAATTGCTGAAGTTCGACATAATTTATTCGTTAGCACAGCCGCTAAGAGGAAAATGAGCCCTGCCAAGTGAGGTGTTCATCTAGAGAAGTGCTCATTTAACGTTTCTTGAAATCAATTTTCACGCCCAGTTTTTTAGATCACAATTATTTTTAGTGGGGGAAATTGAAGATCACAGGGTAAGCGCGACAAGGATAACGTTTTTTCATTCTGAGGGTAGTTGCATATTTACTAGCAGAGCTGAAGAGACTGCAGCGTTGATAGACGAACTCTCTTGATATTTCCAGGTGTTGTAGCTATCTTCAGAGGGCCGTTCTTCCCTCTTGGCTCATTTCTAATTTTTTAGACGCGTAAATTCACAATAAAATCAATTCCCAATCAGAAACTTGGCCTCGCAAGAAATTCTGAAGCCAAAACGAATGGTAAATTGTTCAGCGATGGCCGAGCAGTCGTTAGGAAAGTTGCAAGAGCGTGCTGCTTCTTCAACCAAAGGATTTGTGAGACTGAAACGGGTGGACACATGAACCATCAATCCAACCTCTTTCTCTGAGCTTGTTTTAACCCCTCGGTAGGCATCACTGACTTGATAACTCATTTTTTCAGATAGGAAGCTCCCATTATTCACCTTGTATCTTTTACGCTGATTATTTGCGTTTTTAGTCTTCGGCTTACAATTTTGAAAGGGAAAAGTTGTAGCAAATTTCTTTCGCCACGTGCAGTGATGCTCATGTCTTGTTGCAACACGGATTCCGAATTCACATGCAGACTTCCCCTTCTGAGTGGCACCTAGGAGACCACGATGAGAGACCTCAGAGGATTCGCTGCTGATAAAAAATGGCGCGCTGCTGCTGCATAATCGATGCAAATATCCATAGCATGACGCGGCAATGCATCTGGAGCAGCTCAGATATTTTGTCCATGATTTCAACACCTTTCTTGTTTTGTGGCCGTGCGCGCCACTGCGATAATTTCAAAAGTGAGCTCCGCTTACCCCAGCGAGCTGCAGTGAAACGCTAGTGATCGGGATGTAGTAATTTAGTGACTTCAGGCCGCATATACTACAGTATTGGGCGAGTAATTTTTCCTACAGTGACCTGCTACTGGTCACGATTTGATTCCTTGCAGCGAGAACTATTGGCGCAATGTTCTATTTTGAACTGATCCTAAACTATACTGCATAGGCTGAACTACAGAATGCCGAGGAAACACTGCACCGATTATTGGCATGGATTAGCAGCTGTAGAAGCTCAAACGCAACCATGAACAGACATAGAGTTGATACCGCCATGAAAGCTGTTTCATTTGTTTGTCATTGATGCAATAAATACTAGTAATGGGATTGGGGAGAGAAATTTTGTAATAGGGAATTGCAATTGCTACTTTAGTCCGGTAGTTCTATATTCACCACGAAATGCCAATCCAAAATGTTTTGTTCATAGGCACAGGAAACAGTTTTTTAATTTAGGTTAGTTATTTACAAAATATGTTCAACTTAACGCCCATTTGTTGCGATGCAGACGTTAAAACGCCGGTGTAATGATTGCCGGATGCGATCGAAGACATCAGGATTTTCCTAAATCCTCGCGAAGGCATCAACAATTTTTTGGAAGAGGTCTTCTTCGGATTGAATCGGTGTTTCATATCAAACTCTCCAAATCTGAAGTAGAAATCTAGGAGAGCGATTTCAGGAGACCTTGGGGGCCTGTGATGGGGCAGCCATGGCCAATCCAGAGATTTGGAAATCGTTTTCTAATAACTGCCTCATAGCAATCGCGAATTTAATATTTTTAATAGCTAATACCTTACAGCCGATGAAATATTATTTATAGATAAACAAATTTCAATCTTTGATGCGATAGAACATTCAGAAAACCGGATAAAATATTCAAGTCCTTGTATTTCTTTAACGAAGTATTTTCGACCTCATTTCATTTCACTGCCACACTCAAAGTACGAGTTTTTTCTCTTCCGTTTCAAATTTCATATTTAATTTGAAAAATTTCAAAATCAAATTTCAAGTCTTTGTAATTGTTTAAAGAATGCATTTTCGCCCACACGGCCATTTAGTACAAATGGTTTATTTCAACGGTCCCAACTTTACATCGATGTTTGTGCAAAGTGGCGATCACCCTGCATGACTACTCAGTAATATATAGTATATACAAAAAATTATTTTCACTTAATTTTCTCATATGAGTTCTAGCTTCAGAACAATGCTTCTGAAACAGCGGCCAATATCAATATAGAATGGGTAGAAGGTCCCCCAAGTGATGTGACAGTAAGGAAGTAGTTTCCGAAATTTCGTACTGGTGATGAGAGCCACAAATTAGACGAGGGTAGAGGACTATCATGTTGTCTTGAAAATGAACATCTGGAAAGAATGGTAGAACAAAAACCACCGCAAAGTGTCAGAGAAATGTCTCAAACTCTTATTGTCAGCACTGCGACTCTCTCACGCCATTTGCTGACGATTGGTGCAGCAAGAACCCTCGGTTAAACGCATGAGCTCAATGAAGATCAAAAAGTTTGGCGTTTTGTAGCCAGCTCGATACTTTCCCACTGCAATGCGAAAAGCTCTTTTTTGATGTTTCGAGATGCACTCTGTATAATCACTTGCTACGAAAAGTGGCTATCTTATTGTTTTCGTGATAATCGATTATCTCGCCTTTTTCGATCGATGGTAATGGGTCTTCCAAACACCTCCCATAGTTAAAATTGTATCATCAAACTAGATGTAATTAAAAGGTGGTCTGCATTCGATGTTGTCCATTATAGCTTTAAGGAAACCAATAAAAGTATAACAGGAGAGATATTCTGCAATCAGCTCCTTGAAATGAATGCGGGTTGCAAAAAATGAGATCCACTTTGGTGAATCGGCGTGGCCCAATTCTGTTCCATGATAATGCGTAACCACGAGTTGCAAGAAAGGCATAGCAGATAATCGCAGAATTAGGATCCGAGACTCTTCTCACATTCTTTATATTTTCCAGCACATTTTCAAATGGTAAAACTTTCTGATTCAAACCTAACAGGGATCAGCTTTCCACGATTTTCTGAATTACAAAATTGGAATTTTTTAAACGAAAAATAAATAATCTCGTTGATTGATGCCAAAGAAGCATAAATACCCAAGGCTCATATTTTTACTAATTTAAACTCGTTCACAGTTCCTTTCTCCACTTTGAATTGTTTTTGAAAACGACCATTAAGGCTACAAGCCATTACGTATTTTTCGAAGAATTTCTAACAAAGCAATAATCTTCTTGTGAATCAGTACAATGTATAGAGCGTTTTTTTTTCAGGCCTGGAAAGCGTCAAAAAGATCCTTTTCCTGGCGATGGTGAAGCATTTCCTTCATTTTTCTCTGAATGTCTTCTGGAAAGTCAAAACGGTTGCGTTTCATGTTCATTTCAATTTTCAGGAACTGAGATAAATCCCGTAGGGGCTAAATGAGGTAAATATGGAGAAACCCCATGTAATTAGCAAACGGACGTTAACCTAAGATTAGAATGAGCAAGTCGCCCACCGAAAGCCCCTTCCCATTGCTATGAAACTCGATGCAGTGACTCATATTATTATCACAAATCCGCACCTAGGGGCGCCAGCTTGAGCAGGCACGTCCAACAGCCGTGACTCGCACATTCAAAAAATTTTGTGCAAACACTGTATGTGCCGGACCCTTTGAAAAATAATAAATCGAAGATGTAAAAGTAAATCATTATGAGATTATAACTTCCACTGTTGAGTATGTATTAAATAAAAAATTCCGTTCGACGCCTGTTTGAATAACTTCAGCTACAAAGTATTGATTGTTTTTTGTGTTCACAACTGAAGGAATCACTTCTCCGCACACCATCTTAGCCGCATTTCCTCCGGAGATCTCATTTGGAGCGAGGCGAGCTGTTTCCAGCCTGTGTACGAAATGATGGAACTCAATCAAAGAGGGGATCTGACCCTACTTCCCCTCCCCTCTGTTGTCACGAGTGGCTGTCCTCGTAATTGGGAGCCCGTTGGGAAGCCCGTACTTCGGGTTATTGTTGTTGTTTTCAATTAGACTTGAGGCGTACTGTTTCAAGAACACTTCCCCGACCAATAAATATCGGTTCCTTTTTAGGGGACTTTGGACCCTCTTTTCTAAGTTGTGTTGATGTATATTGGTTACATACTGGGTATAAATGTATTTGTTCTGATCAAACATTGCTTAACTATCACAATGATCCAATTTTAGATCATTACGAGTTTCCGCGGTTTGTTATTTTTCAATTGCTGTCCCACAGTGGAAAATACTTAACCTTTAATACTTCTTAAAAGAATAATATTAAATTTTAAATTAAAGTTAAAGGCCACATGAACTACTAATCAGCGAGTGTGAGTTTTATGTTTAAGAACAAATTATGTCACCCAAGAAAAGAATCATGACTCATATTAGAGGCGGCAGTGGATGAGAGAAAGACTTTTTATCCAAGGGTTGAGAGCATACCTGTAATAAATTCAGTTCGATTAGACCGTATGATTTTATCGATGTGGAAGGATTTAAATTTCAAATTTCATCATGATGCACTACGACGTAGAAGAGCTCAAATTCAAACGGGAATGAGTAGTTACGATTTTCTATCTCGCAGAAACACGTTTACTTCTATCTTCTTTTTTTGAAATGGTGGTTGCCGCTGGTAACACGGAATGGACAACCGATGGTGACTGCATACTTAATCTCAGACGAGCATTTACCACGCTGCTGAAAAAAATTTGGGTGTATCTAAATTTGTATTTCTTTTATTCCTGCCTTGTCAATGCTTTTGCACTTTTTAATTTGTTGATTAATAAATATCAGCTAATTCACATTCAAACGAGCCACCTCATAAGCTGGTAGCGGGTTTGTGGGTAGTGAAAGATAAATTTCATCCCTTACAACTCTGTGAATTAGATCTTTCACAGGCACATTCAGCCATTTGGTCTCACTTGCTGAGAACATGCCGCGGACTTGCAAGACGACACTAACTGTGTGTTGAGTCTGGTCTTCTGCATGGGTACTAGTCTGACCATCCCTTACCAGTTTGTGTAGACTTGAAGATCATTGGTAACCTTGTCCAGATCAGCTCACTGTAAGGTTTACTTCAGCACTCACTTTTGTTGTACCATCTCTGTTTCGTGGCAGAGTAATAAAGAGTTATTCAACTATTGCAGAGGAGAAAAAGAACATGTATTCTTGATTGTTGTAATAAATTTTTAAAAAGCAGTTGAATATTGTCTAATGACACTTTTGGATATCATCAAAGGATTTTGTCGATCTTGGATAACAAGAATGATGATGACCTAATGTGTGATCATTCATGCCTATATATTTCATCCTAGCAGTCTTGGCTTGTACATGGCTTTCTAACAAAGCCACGTGGATTACTGAACAGTATTTACTTTTTTCGAAAGCAAGACTATGATTGTATTCATGTGAACCAGTGGCGTACTGCGAAAATCATTTGAATTCGAACATGAGTCATCATCGTAACACATCGGTAGGATGGCATGCATTTGTAGCTAATTAAGTTGTAAATGTATAGCTAAGTTGGTCACTAAGCCGACAATTAATCTATTAACTGATGATCAATGTAATAAAATTTTTCCTTTGGGATTTATTTTTGATGTTCAATTTGAAATCATTGCTGGATAAACTTCAGTTCTATTCAATCTTTCGTTTACTCAAGTACGCTAAAAAACTCAAAACCGGTGGGTACCCCAACTCCAGGACTTGCTGCCGTGTGAGGTGAGCTTGTGTCGCTATTCATCAGGTTCAGCACAGCCATGCCCTGCAGCGCTGCAGTGCGGCGTTTGTTCTCCATGGCCGGGCATCTTATAGGCCAATAGTTTGTATCATATTCTTATACCATATTACGAAAAATTTTAATATGCGTTTTTCTTGAGAGGTAACTTGTACCTCATGAATAAAATGGAAAATGGTAAGAAACCAAAAAATTAAATTATGTTCAATTCAGAGTATTTAATTTTTTCCAGCATTTTAACATATATCTTTTAAACATACAACTAAAATTGTGTTTTACTTCAGTTTTCCCCATTTTATGGCTCTCAATACAGTTAAAAAAAAAGTCCGAAAATTTAGAACCAACTTTTACTGGTCTTTTAATAATAAAAATTGTGAAATAGTTTTTCTAGCTCTAATGCAAAACATATAGCTTTTGCTTTCAAACCCCCTGAAAAATCAAAATAGGAGAGTTAAAAACCATCGTATCTTGGTCTTTACTTATAAAGGTTTCGAGTATGAACTAATTTTTTGTGCTTAAAGATTGTTGATGATTTTTCAATGAGTTCGATCACATTTTTAAAGTATGTAGTAACTGATTAATGGTTAGCAGAGTTAATTTCTCAGGCGGTAATGGATATATGTACAGTTACTGGATGTACAGTACAGTCTCATTGAAAATTTAAGTAAAACGAAAGATAAATCAAGTGGTAAATATGCTTTTTTTCTGGTTAAGCTCGATACGATACTAGGCTTAACCCGAATCCTATTTACGTCTGTTGTTCATTATAAAATCAGTGCTGAGCAAACGTTGAACCTACAAAAGGTACGTGAGTTCTGATAACCCGTGATGCAGTAGTGCTATCATTGTTGAAGACAGGAGTACATTTCATGCACAATATTCACAGAATTGGATGTGTTATAGACAATGAAATGTAATACATTATTCTAGTCACAAGCCATGGTGCCTTGTCATGGTGTTATGTTTGTGAGCCATGATGTGTAGGCTACAAGTCATGCTATGAGTGAGAGAAATCAAAATGTCTTGTCAAAAATCTCGGCGCTTTTGTCGTGAGCAGTGATGTTTCGTTGTTAGCAATGAAGTCTGGGTCGTAGGCGACGTCTCGGGAGACTTTCTTCTCACAAATCTAGTGTTCAAATTAGACCTGTTCATAGGCGCCGTCGAGAGAAGTCTCACCCATGGTAAGGACCACCTTTAAGAACACAGTTTCCGAAGCTCCCAGTAGCTATGTTATATGCATCTAACAATACGACTTATATGGAGTTGATCTGCTCGATAATTCAGCTTCCCGCTCTTCTGCAAAGTTTGAAGAATTACTGTTCAAATGCAGCGGGATTCTCGGCCGTGACGCATCACTTGTGCTTATTTCCCTTCGGCATTGATTTACATTCCTCATATTTTAGTTTTACCTCAAAATTGCAAAAAAATGAGACAAAAATTTGTGAGCAAACAACAGGCATTATCAAAAAGGGTGACATAAACTAATGTTACAGATCTACATTCAGGAAAATAGTATCTAAGAGTTTTAAATATTCACCACGTACGCACTTATGGGTAGTTTTCTGTGTCTTTCTCTGGAAGACAAGCTGTTAAAACCTCATTGAAAGCCAAAAATTACTTTCATATTCTCATCTGTTTTAGGGCACGACACAAACGTGCTGTCGCAAGTCGATGAGAACCTGAGGGCAGATATGGGCTTCGGAGAAACCATCGCTTCGCTCCCTACTTCGCCTCATCTCCTCGTACGTCTGTCTCATCTGTATTTGCAAGATTTTCTGAGGTTAACGAACCATCAACGCTGAGATAGCTTAGACTTATTGCTTTCCCTACGTGTATTTGTATTTGGTGGTTAAAGTACTTTCAGGCCGAGAAGGTTCTGAATGCAGACGGGGTGCAAAATTGAAGCTTTCTTCATTATTTTTCTATACACCACAGTATAAAGATGCGGTTGCTCTAGCTCTTACTTGTAGTCAGGAAGCTTCCTAGAAGAGAAGATACTGAAGAAAAGTTGGCAAAATCGTTCTTCTCACAAAGTTACTCAGACAGAATGTTGTAAAAAAGAAACGTTAGAGAATATGAGGGGTTAATTTTATGAATATTGAACAATATAACAACCCGTACATATTTCAGACGAAAAAAATAAAATTTTGCATAGGTAACAGTTTTTTAAAGAGCCATGCAATACCAGGTGTGTGCCCCTCGCTACCCGTTCCACCAGTCCGTCGAAAAGAAATTCGAGGGCATCTTGCCTCGGGGGGCTTGCTTGAAGCTGGGCCCGGGCCCCCCGCAGCCCCTCGTGCCCGTCACAGGTGGGATGTTTATTTATTTATTTATTTACTAGATTTCCATATTATAATTATTTTCTTTCTCCTTACTACTTTTATTCATGACTATTAACTATGTATTCTTTCTGTAGTGATACTTATTAGATCGAGTATTTACTTGTAGTCGTTATGATTATGTTCAACCACTCAGACGCATTTTTTGTGGAATCTGTCCTTGCATTGACCACCGCCACCTCGGTGTGCGACCACAAATTCAGAAAGCGATGCCTTCGAGACATTCACGGTGTAGTTTCTCTCGTTACTCATGGCTCGTTGATTCCCTTAGCGCAGAAAAGATATTTTATCAAAAATGATCTCCCACCGAACCTAATGACTTATTGACACTTGAACTGACCCCTTCATTTGATTTTCTAAAAATTTTTAAACGAGAAATATGTTAATGCTCTGGAATTTTATACACTGTATAACATGGCAACTTCCCCTTCATTCAAGAGCTGTACACGGTCGCACGGACTCCTGAAGGCAAGACGGTGAGGCGCATCAACACCATCCGGCACACGGGCTTCAGCGTTGCAGGCTTCAGCGCAGTCATTGCTCAGGTCTGGTGCCTCTCCCGCTCATGCATGTTTCTCTACTGTTTAAAGCCATTACCATGTTTTCATTACTACACTGACATTGCCATACTATCATCCCCACTTTATCGTCCACTCACCGGCATTCGTACCCCTACCATACTATCGAAATCAGATTACCGTAAATGCACTGGCATCGCAGTATTGAAGCACAAGAGAGCTAATGTTAAGCTGGCGTTCACTTCAGGAACTTCACGGAGTGTCTAATTTAATGTCGAATTGAACGTCTTTGAATATTAATAAATCACCATGCAAAACGGAATAATGTACGGAAACAAGTTTAAGTTCAAAAACAAATTTAGATGTTGAAAATAAATTTCAATGTCAGAGTTGAAGTCCCAATATTGATGCATTGACCATAAGTGCCTGTATAAGCTTCTTGAAGGTGTGTTCGCATCTCACAGTTTTAATTCCTTCCTTAGAAAGGATAAAGATGCAGGTTGATGGCGAGACGGCAGTACTGGCTTACAGGGATGACACAATACGCCTGATGCTGGTAGTAGTACATGAATTCGTGGAGCAAAGATCAGCACCCTAGTTAGAAACAATGTCACACTATAATTACCTAGTTAAAAAATAAGACTGCGACTGTAGTCACAAACCTCTTGCAGTTCTGAAAAAGCACTTGTACATTCTACAAAAAATATTATGACAGTTATAATAGTGGATATTCAAATTATTGTTATAATTGATGAATTGTTAAAATTTATCTCTAAAACCGAATTATGTTATGATTCTTCAGCGACTGCACTTGACACTCGAGCTCTAGTTGGAGTAGTCTGCGAGATGTGAGTGAGCAAAATTTCCTTTATTCAAGTTGATATGCTTCCGCAAACCCAACGTAAGATTTCACGCAACGTCCTCCTAACAACGTTTCTTACTCACATCTCTTTAGACAATGTGTCAAATGTGTGGTGACTAATTGAAGTCAAATTAAAGACATTAACTTTATTTATCAAAGTATACCTGAACATGTCTGAATTAATTGTTAGTCGGTCAATGTGAATAAATAAGGGACGAAGGAGAGTTTGAGACAGTGCGTGTGGGTTTGTGTCAAAGGGGAAGACGAGAAATGAAAATTGGCAGATTGGGGAGTAGAAAGGAAGATGAATATACGCACTACGGATGTAATGCTAAAGTTTAGAAGCCGTTATAGTTTTGGATGGATAAGCATTCATGTATGATGGTGAAGGCCGTAGTGCAATTGAAGTAAAGTACGAAAGAGGAGAGTATTGAACCAGTGAATGAGCTCTGAGTGTATTTAAGTCGCTTATGAAGACAGCGTTCATTTCAGAGATACGCAACTACTTGTGTGGTGTATGAATTGAATTGCGACGTGTACGTAAAGTTGAGGAGTATGTCTTTAGTGTTGGTTTTCTATCGATGAAGCTTACTTCGTATTGAATTGGTGACCCGTTCACTAAGCTCTTCAAATTTACCCAGAAGTAAAAATCTGAAGGCGTAATACTAGGGGACCTTAGTGGCCGTGTAAAAATTGCAAGTCCTTATACTCTTTAACGAAGCATTTTCGACCATACGGTTATTGAGAAAAAAGTTTTTTTAACGGTCCCAACCTTGAACCAGTTTTCTATTATGGAAGTTTGATGGTTCGGTTCATGAACTTTTTTTTAACTGGGTTTGTCCCATCAAATTTAGACCAATTTCTTTGTATTAGTGTTCAGACGATTTCTCGATCATGTACGATTCGGCGGGTAAATTTTTCCCGTTTCAAAAACTGCTCTTCAAACATTTGTGTGATGAAGTGAGAACAGAAAAGATTTACTTCACATTCTATCGCAATGTTCCAAATCTTAATTTACTCTGTAAACACACAGTAAAAATTAAATTTGTATTCTTCAGTTAAATACTGTGGATGAATGCAGGCTAACGGACGTATGTACAGGTACCCCTCTATGAAGTAGCTACTGCACATTTTCTAAGAATGTATTGACTGTACTTTTGAATTTGAGTTCATTCTGCACAAGACAAAAATTAGCTTCAAATCGAGCGCAATGAGAGACTTTTAAATATTGCTCAAAAAACTGTTCGTAACATAATCGTTCGTGAATCATGTGAGACAGCTGAAGATTATTTTGGACACAAATTGAAGCTTCCGTCACTCCTTAGTTTCTATGTGAAAAAAACATGACCAGCCGTTGGCATGACAACTAAACTGTGCGAAAATTTTTAGATAATTAATAAATAATTTGATAATTTTTTCCTTTGTTGGACGAGCGTATTTATGGTAGAAGTAGTTTTAGCATTGCGTTCAGAGTGCTTGATGTCTTTAACTTTATTCTGACCAGATCGTTTTGAAGTTAAAAATCAGTGAGATCTGGAAACAATGTCGAGATTACGCATCTACTCATGCAAGAGGATAGACTTGCCGGATGGTGGTGAGGTTCGTCGAGTTTGCAATCTCTAAGTAAAATACATTTACCGCACCCGTTAGGACAAAATATTTTCGAAAAAATTTACGATGATAAAAAAATTTATCCGGTTTCCTGAAATGTTAACCACACTGTTCATTAGATTCATAAAAAAACTGGACGAGCAGTAGAATGTTCGTGTTGACGAGCCCGCGCATTTGAATGCACAAGCTCTGACCTCAGGTCGAGGGAAGAGCAACGTTTTACTGCTGTCATCCGCTGAAGTACCGCAAGAAGCAGGAGGGAATGGAGGTTTGACTGATATATATGATAGCGTCTGTTAGTACGAGGTATGACTTGCTGGCCTGAACGGGAAGAAGCATATCGGCATTTCGCTAATGACTGCGTAACGACAGCGGTTATGTTACGTGGCTCAGGATGTGTGAAAACGCGTCGCAGTTTAAATAGGTGGGATCGTTACATGCACACGTTGTTGAAGTGTTCCTATCATATTTTCCTGTAATTTCGTTCTTTTCTTGTGCAGAACGATCAGTATTACATTGGAGGGCCGATGGCGTTCTACGGGAGAGGTGAGTCGCAGCTCTTTCTTCTTTGTTATTGCATTCAAATGAAGTGCATATTTTTTAACTCAATAGTTGAAAAGACCATGCTAAGCCCTACACTGGCATGTGGCGCTCCCACCTCCTACTCATATCACGTATAATAAGAAGCTGGTTTGTTAGTCGCCGAGTAAGGCGATGCTGTGCAGCGGTGTGTGTGATGGCCCAACATTGCATGGTGCATAGGGTGTGAGGAGCGAGCTCGATGCTCGGGCGGATGTTTTCTTCCAGCTAGAGCGGATGTTTTCCTGAAGCAAGGGGCCTCTGTATTCTCTGTGATTTAAAACTTATTTTAAATTTTAGAGCATGAGTAAATTTCCCTCCCTGCGACCGAGTACTTGATGATTTCAATGGTTGGCAAAGCTAATCGTTTTCGGGGCGTGAAATTTTGATAAGCAACTCAGACTTCGATGCATGTGTTTTGGGGGGAAAATTTTCTTAACATCAGTAAACTTAAGTCTAATTTGCTTAGTTCGCGGAACTACAGAAAAAACACAGAGAGCGTGTGCCAATTTGCTCTGATTAAAACATAGAAAATGGAATCACAGGACTAAATTTTTATCATTAATTGAAGTAATCCAGCTTATATAAGGGCTGAATTGGCTCAATTCAGAAATTGTGAGTAGAACAAACAAACAATTATATTTATGTTGTGACCACTGAGAACCACAGTTTGATTCGCAGCTAAAAATAACGAATGATTTACCTCAAAGTCAGAATACAGCGTGCAAAGGTAACGCAGACAGCAAATGCACTTCCTTAGCACTTCATCACCACAGAGAATAAAAGAGTCAGCGAAAACTTCTATTACAACGCAGTATTAGGATGTCATAAATTTGGGCGCACGTGAGAACACAGTTTCAGGATGCGGTAAATGCTAGATGCTTTACTCTGGAACTAATTTTGAAACCTCCGGTAAGCTAATCAGAGCAGCAGAGGTCAGGTACTCCAGTAACATTTTCCAATAATAACCTCTCCCAATCACTGATTCATATCGTAGAAGGATAAAGCAAGTTAGAGCTTAGCTCAATTATCAGATCAGATTACGTAGTTTTTTTCAAGCAGGATCAAACACTATGCTCGATATTTCCATTGATTGCAGGAGTTGCCTCCGTTCATTGCCCTCGGCCGAATGTTGTCAGTCTCACATCAAAAGAATGCCACCGCAGATTTCGATATAATAATGAGCCGAAGGCTCAGGACTGTACAAACTGAGCATAATACGTTGAGCAATTAAACGTTCGATATAAGGTGAGAGTTGGTAATTTCCAGAATTGGGGTTAAAAAGAAAGTGTAAGCTCTAAACACTGCGCAAGGAGTGTAGCCACTGGATTGAGATTCGTCTCCCTAAGAGTTTGGAGTGAGTAAATCTACTCGACAAATACAAGTTCCGAGCACAACAAAATAAGACGAACTAAAGGATCCATAGCAGCTGCTACACTTGAAGATATTACCGGGAGATAAGCTACAAAAATTTTCCAATCAGAAACGCACGTAAATGACTAGATATTAGGTTATTTTAAATCTCCCAAATGACAACAAAGGTGTTCTCAACAGGGTAAGGATGAATGAACCATCTGTCATGAAATTATAGAGAACGGGGAATCTATGCATAAGGTTGATCCGCCCACTCTAAGTATAGGAACTGCAAAATTGAAAGAAACTTTTGAATCAAGATGAAAGTTGAATGAAAAAGTTATGGGTGTTAAAAAACAGCACAGAACCAAAAAAAGTTGGTCTTTTATCAAACAAAAATTCATTCTATTTCAACCAAAGTCTTCCTAATCTTCAACTTTGAACGTTTGATGGTTAATGTGGGCTGGTCCTTGTTTGGATGCCACCCTTTTGATAATGTCCCTGTCTTAGGGATACCTGAGGGTCGTCGGTTGATCGATAAAAGGCCGTAATTTCTCATGCTGGTAATTCCATTGGAGTCTTCCTGGTATTTCAGGGATAGAAGAGAAGTCAGTTTTGCTGACTGACATTTATTAAGTCGAGGTTCGTCAACAGTTTTCCTGTTGCTGCCTTTTGATAAAGTCCAGAATTTCAGATGGCTGCGTGGCGATGTAGCAAAACTTGCAATAGAAGGCAAGCGAAAAGGCGATTGAGCTAACAAGCGTTGAGTTAAGAAGCCAAAGAAAATTTGAAAATCGTTACAGAAGTACGTTGTGCAAGTATCTGTGATATGCTCGCTCAGTTTATTCTAGGGAAGCATTATTTTTCCTCCGTAGTACAGGCTGCAGTCGACCCATTCTGGCGATGGCCTAACAACGTCAAATGTTCCCCATGGGAATACTAATTCCCATAGATACAGTACAAATATCTCCCTGGGGGAATGCTCGAAATGAGAATACATTCAGTGAAATAAGTCAAACGTATAAATTTATGATTCTTAAAACTCCAGTTTGTAAAATTTTCTTTGCACAGCTACTGAGACTCGCCCTGTTACCCTCATCAATAATAATTATTGATCTCAGTAACGCTGAGAAAAAACGGTCTGGTTATTAATGAACTACCGAATGTCAAACTGCTAGTGAGGAGGTCAGTAGAAAAAAGTTGCCAACACCGAATGATAGCAGATTTTCCTTTTGGTAATCATTGATCTCTCAAGCTAGGACATCAAAAAATTACATTACCTATTTTTACGTTTAAACGCAAGGCATGTGAGCTTTTAGAACAAATACAAACGGATGTAAGTGAAGATAAAGAGACTTGAGACTTGCCCAATTTAATGAATATGAGGGAAAAATGATAATTCTCTACAGTACACCAATTCTACAGTTCTACAGTAAGACCCTCCTAAAGAGTGGCACCTAAATGTTTGGGATTCCGGGTGTACAGGATCCCTGAGGTGCATTATTGACTCCTAATTTGAGAATTTGTGAGAAGAAACAACTTATCAATAGCTCGAAGATTCTTATTCATTATTGTTGTTGAAAATTGAATCTTACATAAATTTTCAGTTGACACAGCATAGTCCCATGAAGTCGACCTACACATGTGATCCATACATTAGACTCAAATTATGTTAGCATTGAGTACGAGTAGAAGCCACTTTCTGTCATTCTTAAGAGTATGGCCAACAGGTCTCTGGATAAATTTCAAAAAGATCGGTACATGTCACGAATATTTCCAGAATCGACTGAACGCTCCCTGACACCACGTTCTCATGAGGACTGCAAACTGAACGTTGTACACGTAATTTTATGTCAGAAAAATACAACTCTGGGAAACTCATGAACATAAAATTATGTTCGTATTCATCAGAGTTGAAGCTGAATTAGTTGCGCGTTAATTTTCTACGTAGCAGGTGGAAGAAAATGTGAGCCTCGCAATGTGGGGATTTATTAAATCATCCCACTTTCAAGAGGGCCATTAGTATAATAGAAACTAGGAAGTAAGCAAGAAAATTTAAATCGATGCCTTTCAGATGTGAGTAGTAATAAATTGCCTCCCTCCTTTAGATCAAGATGTACATAAGTTTCAGTGGGAAACTCAAAAGAAAACAAGTTTAAACACGCTTAAGTAAAAAAAAAGTTTGAATGTTTGATCAATCTCTAAGATAGGGATGTTCAAGAGTAATAAATGCTACTGCGTATTGAACTCAAAATGAAGCAAAGTAAAATTCGGGTATGCAAAATCAAACTGGTGAGAGATGTTATATTTAAACATCAGAACTTAATGGTGTGCAAGAAGTAGTACCCTTAGCCTGCCACTACGGCGTGACAGGCACAAGACCTCCATCACTCAACGCCGCACACTATGCCGTGCAATCTGGCAGACTTACGCAGACTAAACTTACGTTCATGATCAGGAACGGTCTGGCACAACGCTTTTGTCAAACAGACAAAACTAAACGGGCTGCAGAGCATTGGTCGCAAGCGTCCTGTGCCGCACCCCAAACAATTATTCTTACGTGACGACTCTGGTCAACCCTGGACTGGAGACAGCGAGCATAAAATAAGGGAGACCAGGAGGGCAACTGTCAGTGTGTAATTTTATTATAGAATTTTTGACAGTTTTAAAAATTAATTTTGAGATGGCTAGCGGAGAGTTTAAAGTAATTTGCATCATTACCATTGTGAGCTTCACACTACCATAATAAAAAGCATTCCAAGCATGTTATAACTTGGCCCATCCATTCTCATGATTGTTAGCTGCGCGTCCACTTTAATTTGGCATTGGTATTTCATTATAACTAGAACATATTCACATTTGATTGGAAGGCCCACCTAAGTAAATAAGAATCTCAAAAGAGCCTCAATTTTCTGACTTGAGTTTGGTTGTCCGATCCAGGTACAGCGTTCTGGAAGAGCGGCGCGCACTACAGGTTTCTTCCCATTGAGATCAACAGGGATGTCGACAAGGACTTCAGCCTCGGCTTCTGGGCGGTAACCGCCGCCAGGCTGGACGGCAGCGGCGAGTACTTGGCGGTGACCGCACCCAATGACCTCGACGCTAGGGGATCGGTGAGTATGTCGAGCGTGTTGGATGAGGGGAGAGGCGGGGCAAAAGAACGGGACTGCCACAAGTAACGGGTTGGGAGAGTAACGGAAGTGACGGGGCTGACATAAGTAACGGGACAGGGGAGTAACGGAAGTGACGGGGCTGACATAAGTAACGGGACGGGGGCGTAACGGAAGTGACGGGGCTGACGTAAGTAACGGGACGGGGGAGTAACGGAAGTAACGGAGCTGACATAAGTAACGGGACAGGGGAGTAACGGAAGTGACGGGGCTGACGTAAGTAACGGGACGGGGGAGTAACGGAAGTGACGGGACTGCTGCAAGGAACGGGACGAGGGAGCAACGGAAGTGACGGGGCTGATGTAAGTAATGGGACGGGGGCGTAACGAAAGTGACGGGGCTGACATAAGTAACGGGACGGGGGAGTAACAGAATTGACGGGGCTAACGGAAGAAAGATACTGATAGAGACGTGACGGACTAATGAGGAATAATAAGCAATCCGGACTAAAGTCCTGACACAAGATAATACGAACTTACCTTGGCACCTTGTGACCAATCAATATTTAAATTAGTTCAAAATAATATTTGCTTTCACAGAAGCGATGAGCGGAATATTTCATCTCGTGTTCCTGGCTATATCCTGGGTTACCGGAATTCACAAGTAAAATATAAACATGCCTCGCAGTATCGAGCGTTCTGTACATATATCAATATTTTTAGACGTAAATGACCTTTAACATTTCAAATTGAAACCAATTGTGGATGAATGATAGGGAATGGACTTCAAATGTTCATTTAACAATATTTTCAAATTTTAGTGTGAAAACTTTTTGATGTGTCAATCAATAGCCTATGATGAATCATACACTCGATTGCCTTTAATGAATCATACGCGCAATAGCCTTTAATAAATCATACACTCGATGGCCCATAATGAATCATACGCACAATAGCCTATGATGAATCGTCCGCTCAAAAGCTAATAAAGAATCATACATTCGATGGCCTATAATGAATCATACACTCAGTAATCTGTAATGAATCATGGAAGAGAAGATGCACAAAACCGTCGCCTTTTAGAGCAAAACCAAAGATAAACAACTATCCAAACTTCATTTATCGTTGCACAAACTTTCTACAGGGTGATAGCTAAAAAAAGTAACCTACTTGAAAATGCTGTAGCTTGTAAAACATTAGTTCTAAAACGCTGAAATAGGTTTCATTAAAAAGCGTTGGATTTGAAATTTTATTTAATAAAAATCTAACATTCTTCATGACCACCATCAGACTCTTTACTGTTATACAGAACTTATTGTTTTTAGATGGCCTGGATTTCCTTTATTTAAATTATGCGCTGTGTCGTGAACATTCCACTCAGCGTAATTGATTTGAACTGCTCTTCAAGGCAATCTTGTTCCGTATCTTATTCGAAATCAAAGAATTGTAGTAGTCGCAGATCTGTATTTAATCATTTCTTCCACATCAAATTGTCTCTGTTTGGCTGGTAATTGTGCTATTCTAGGGGCTAAAAGACAGCGAATGAAATTGAAATTCTACAGTTGTACCTGTGTACTCATTACATCATTTGTATGATACCAAATAAAACTTTAAATCCTGTTCTCTTTGTTGCAAGCTGTTTCAGCCTTCTGGAACTAATAGTTTACAAACTACAGAGTTTTTAAATCGGCTACTTTTTTAGCAATCAATTACGGCTTGGCAATCTCCGGGAATGGAGTCGGTAAGCATGGCAGCAAGTCGCAGTGATATTTCCTGCCCCACCTCATCCAGATGTTTGAACTTCACGACCTTGTTTCAGGCCACTCTACTTCCTATAGTTGTATGTGAAGATCAGACGACATCAAGTCAATCAGCGATCCTATAAGCCTTATATGAATTGTTGTATGAATCATTTCAAACAAATTTAATTGCATTTAAAAAAATGGCAAATGGTACTGGTTTATTTCCATTTGGATTTAGAACCGTTTAATTCAATAAAATTTCTATTGAAACAATTATACGACTGCACTAATTGCTGAAATCGTCCCTGAATGAAAAGCGTTTTAATGAAGCATCTAAGGTACACAATGCCTAACGAGTGTACAAAAGAGATCTGTTCAACCGGAGCAACTACGTAGAAACACTCAATTATCTAGTGGATTAAAATTCCTGAATGAAAAACTTG
>JACJUY010006955.1:32124-47286 GCA_014220935.1 Platorchestia sp. MABIK
GCCGTCCTCCAGACACCCATGTCAGGCCCCTAATGTCTCTCAGACCTGTGCTCAGGCGCCAGAGTTGCAGGCTGAGCGGCATGATTGGAGAGCTGACTTGTTCAGGCTACTTCTTGTTAAGGCGGGGAAGTGACAGACTTGCATGTGATTAAGAATGCGCGTTCTAACCTGTGCGACTTAACCCCAGCTTGATGTTCCCGCACAGGAGACCTGCGGACAACGTTCCACGAATACCACCACCACACAACGGCAGCATTTCTGCACACAACCACTCAACCACGCTATTACACACGAACTACCTCCTTCTTCTTTTCCCTTCGCCTTCGGTTCAGTTACAATCTCAACCTGACCACTCTTCTTCTCCCTCACCGGGGGCACAAATCAGAACCACCACCACTTCGCAACACGTGGAGTTCTACGCCCCGGATCGACCCAAGGGATCCCCCATTGAGAAGAGCCAAGAATCAAGAACACCAACTTCGTGACGTTTTCTCCTAATATATCAGGCCAGTTAAAAGCGTTCCGTTTCTCATTTTCCTTCGGTTTTTGTTTTGGGTGTTATATAATCGACCAGTAGCTATGATAATGCTACTCGAACCCTTATCCTTCTGATCTTAGAGGCCCTAATAACTCAGAGTTCAATCCAAGGTTCATCCAACCTTATTTGTCCGCACTTAAGTTATTATCTTGCAACTGATGTCCTAGTGGACATCTGGTGACCCTGCCGCTATTTCGAATACCTCAGATAAAATTAGAGCCTGATAATTCCGACAAGTTGACAAAACTTCACGTACATGCTCAACGCACTCACGCTGAGACTTCGTTTCTATCGTCACTCGCACTCTTCGATAATAAAATTAGAAGACAAAATTTATAGTTTTTCTGTTTAACGTTTTTAACAGCATTGTGAAAGCGATGAGCGCAATGTGAATCGTCGAAGGACATTTTTGACTTTTGTCACGAGACGAGAATTATTTTCGTTGTGAGGGATTTAATTAAACCTCCGATTTTAGTCAGAGAAGAAACGGAAAATACAGAGAAGAAAGGTACACAGCAAATGGAAAGAAAGGACAGGGGACAATAGAAACAATGAGTGCTCTACGCATTTCTACCCCAGTGCACCTATAATCAACACGGGATAATGGCAACCGCAATTGAGATCATTCTCAATGAATTTCACTCAAATTTACAAATGAACACATTAGGTACTGGCAGCAGAATTTAAAACGACGCTATAGAAACAGATTCACGTTAACGGGCAACCATACACATAAATAGAGAAATAATCAAAATGCTCTGCACTTATGACTCATCATAAAAATAATTCTGATGGAGACAGCGGCTCAAACAATACCTGAAGATCGCACTCACGACTATAATTACTCACAAAATGAGACAACGCAATTATTGTGGTGAAAACGATACAATTGGTTACACAACAAAATACGCTTGTTGAATACTAGCAGTACTAGATGACATTACGTTGTTCTTTTCCATGTACATCGTTTAAATACATAACCAACACAAACCCTAATTACACTCGTAAAGGACCATATTATGAGTTCACTTCACAGTTCTTTTCCACTTGATTCTACTGTCCCCTATTCCAGTGTTATAGATTGTCGCTGAAGTGCAGCCACGTTGACCATTACTTCTGAGCTGCCACGCTGTGCTGGCCCAGTGCCGGGTTCACGACGAGGTCTGCCGGTTCGACTGCCGATGCTGCTCTCGTTGGTGCTCTGACGTGCGTTGCCTGCACGTTCTTATGCGAGGGTTTGATCGGCGCACTGTAGGAGCTTGGTGACTTGAAGATTCATGTAGATTGTTCGAATGTCGCTGCAGACTTCGCGAATACGTGGTCCCCATCGGCATGCTTGCATACTTGAATATTCGTGTAGATCAAGCTCACGAATCGCAAGTCATATCTTAGTATGCTGTGCTTCTCGCCATCTGGTTTCCTACTTCTGCCGGTTACTGGTGCGCCGCAGTTACGTTTGGTGCGTTGGTTCTGGTGATATGATGGTCTTGATGCTTTAACACGTTCCCTGCGTATCAGAGGCTGTTAACGGTTGATTTGATTAGGTTGTAAGTAGCAGAATAGGGAAATCGACTTTACTTCTCAAAGTATCCTTCCTAAGATGTGTTAAAATGCAACTGCACGATACACTTCCCCTGGTATTATTACAATAACTTTTTTAAAAAGGTCGCGAAACAGATGAAATGTCATTCATTTACATCGGTACGTAAATGGGCAATTTACCATTTGGTTCACATGTGGTCCAATACGCGAGGAACGTGTTAAATTCTTTGCTCTGCATCCCTCATCATTCCGACACCTGTGTTGAACTGTAATTGGTGTCCGGAACACCGGCATGCGGTGCGGTCCGCCTCACTCACACAAATTCACTTGAGCCTCTCTATTTCCACCAGCAAAAGACCCCGTTCTGTTCTTGAGCTCCGCTTTTTTTGTCTTCGCTTGCCTCCTTCTGGAAGCTTCGAGAGCTTTCTCTCTTATGTCCTGGTGCTTCCTTCGCTGATTAATCTAACCCTTGCACGCCTCTGCCTCGCCTTCTTCGCGGTAACTTTCCGGGAGCTCATTGTTATAGTTGCCACTAAAGCTACTCTACGCCGTGTTTAAATAAATGCTACAAAGAAGGGTTCGTTTGACCAACGATCACCTTATGAAAAGATCCGTCATCACAAAATATATTCTCGTCGATAAGCACAGCATATGCTTAGCTCTACGAACATCGCTCAGACATCGCATCAAACCGTTAAAACATCGAGAAGCATCGTTTGAAAGCTACGCCCACCCTGGTACCCCGCTCTGGGAGAGCCCCGTTACCAGCGTCTGAAGAAAGCTGTATTGCTAGACACTTCCATTTCTCTTCATATAATTATTCAACTCTTTCCGTAGATACTTAGGATCTTATTCATTTTATATAAATTACTTGTTAATTGAAATGTAAGCTTAATTCAATCCAATTATCTGAAGACACTTGGTATTTCCGGTAAGTTATTAACGTTGAGAACGCATTTGTTCTAAGTCGTAACAGAGACTCCGAAGCATGCCTCTTCTGTGAGGCTGCGGGACATTTGCTCGACAGCCGTACTAAGTGCAGGACGTGTGATCGCCCTCGCTGCCCTCTGGGCAAGCGAAGGCACTGGCAGTTATATATATTGAAGTCACGTATTGACTTATTTTAATCGCCGATCAGGAATCTAAGTGCAGTTAAGTATCTATCCTTCATGTATCCACTATCATCATCCATATCTTGTTGTTCCACGTGTAGGTCGAGTTTCTGTACCTAGGATATGTGCGTAAATTCACTTAATGTATTACATAATCTATGTTTCGCTAACTGATCCAGTAACGAGGCTTCACCTCGATATGAGCTTATTATAACGTCGTTAAATTAATTCTTGTCCATCGATTGTGTGAACAATTTGAATCAGAAGACGTCATCATTTCAATATGAAATTATTAATTTGGAAACCTGTTTATTTTATCCCTTTCAATTATTTACCTTTCAGTTATCTGAAATTAAATGTTATCTGAAAATATTCATGATTGTCGGAACATCAGAAAATTTACTGAAAGATACGTCATCGAAAATAAATGACGATAAATGACTTATGAATACAATTAATAATGACGGTAGCGGTGGAACAATCATGATAAAAGTAGCAGCGGTATGGGATTCAGCATAATATCCCGATCAAAGAAACACGATAACCATAAATGCTGGCAGCGATGTAGGATCGTTATAAATTGGCTCTCGCTAGACGGGCCTCTACCTTTGTCCAAGTCGACGTCGTATCGCCCACGCGAAATTTTGACCGTTACTAAGGCTACTGTAGCTTTCCCACACTGGCCTCCTCTTTTGTTCAGAGTTTGCGTAGGCTACGCGCAGCAGTTACAAATTCCTTGAGCGTCCAGGTCAATGTGAGCGGGAAACACGATAAGTTAACGGAATTTCAGCCAACAAAATATAAGACATTCTACGAAATGCCCGTCCACGTCGCAGCTTTGTGCTCTTTGCGCATTATAACAAATGTACATTTCTCTACACTTTTGCATTATGTTTTGAGGCGACCAACACAGCTTAGCAACCTGCCGATTTTCAAGACTGCAGATGATTACCAAAAACTACTAAACAGCAACGTTTTCAAGCTTAAGAAACAAACTTCTTGATGTTCCAGTACCACAGCCCCTCGCTTTTTGTCTGCCCAGTTCAATAAACACTCACCAACGCTGTCGACGTACACGCTGGAGTTGTACTGCAGGGTGACCTTCAGCTCGAAGCAGGTGAAGAACTCCGTGCCCGTGTTAGGGGAGGTGGTGTTGCAGAGGCGACTTCTGAGCGCCACCACGCCGGGGTCAAACTCCAGCCTCCCCACCACCGTCAGCACAGGCGCTGTCCTGGGCACAGCATGTGTGAGGTGTGTCGTTGAGAGCAAATGTGAGTATACTAGTAAGGAGTTAGAAAAGGTAAGTCGCAATACTCATGTAATTTTTCAGACGGATCTAGCTACGATGGCAAATACGCAGGATCTTATGTCACGAGCAGTGACATTAGATCATTTCCAAACACAGTCCATGGGCGTATTGAATCAAGCCAATAAGTCAAAATCCCAATAATTTTTGCATGTGCGCTGCTTTAGGAAGCAACACAGTCCATTCACTTTGTCAGCCAGACCCAAGAAAAACCCTGCATTTTAATGCATAATGCTACTCAATTGCAATAGGACATGTCTGTGGGTTACACTTTGCAGTTTTCCATGAAACGTGCGTGCGAGGTCTCTTTCGAAATTATTTTAAATTTGACGGCAATATGTCCGTTCTCTGAGCTGCGATTTATGCTCCCTTTGTTCAGGTAACCATGTAATTTGGTCATCACTTGAGGCTGATGGAGCTCAGTTGTTCGTATGGTGTGGGGGTGAGAAAAGCATCACTAGCAGTGACAGTACAAGAGGTCACCTGCCGTAGCAGCACAAGTCACCTGCCGTAGCAGCACAAGAGGTCACTTGTCGTAGCAGCACAAGAGGTCACCTACCGTATCAGCACATGAGGGCCCCACCTGATATAGACCGCTCGGTCGACCCCCACGGCTCCAACCAGCAAGTCCGGGCACCCGTTATCGTCGATGTCCTGGCCGCCAGCGATGCTGAAGCCAAACCTCGAAGGCCGCAGCGCAACAGGTCGCAGTAAGTCTCGTCCGGAAAGAACCTGTGTCGAAATATTTAGTTCCTGAAGTTTTGTTCGCCAATTATGTTCAGTTTTTGAATTATTTCCCGTAATCACGGCTCATGACTGCATTAATTTGTAAAATCAGTTTTTTGTTGTAAAAATCAATTGTTCGTTCAAATTTTGCACGGCTACGAACAAGTTCGCTCCGAACTAATGTTCGATAAAGATCATGCATCATTTAATTATATATTATATAAGTAAAGACCCGTCAAAAAGACAAGATTGAACAATGGTCGATGAAGCTCGAAAATTGTTTAATTAGGTTGCTATTAAGAAACAGCATTTATTACCTTGTCAAAATTTTCCCCATGTAAATGAATCAATCTGGAAATACTTCCGATTTAAATATATTTATCCGCGTAAGGTAGTGAACGCGTAAAGTACCGTAGATATTAGTAAGTTATTCGCGTAAGGTACCATAAATATTCGTAGGTTCTTCACAGACTTTTCAGCTGTTCCGAAAGAAAGATCTGATGGCAGTAGACAGTTCCAAGAAATGAACATTATCACTCCCAAGGAGCTATCAGAACAAGATTTTGAAAGATTTTACTTCGTTATTTAAACAAGTTAAAAACAACTAATTTTTGCACGAGCGCACGGGCTTAGGTTGCGATGCGTTCTGATGAATTAAGATAGCGTAGGATAAGTTAGATCAGATTAAGATCGATTGGAATAAGTTAAGGAATCCCCGTAAAGTTTTTCACGGATCAAGCTTGGTTTATATGAACGGAAGTTTTCTAAATAAATGACACCTGAATTTCAATTTATTAGAATTATTATTCTAAAAACGAATTCGTAGTCCTTATGCAGTGCTCCGATGTCCACTTTACACTGAGCACGAAGTTCTGTAGATATTTCGTAGGGTAAATTTATTCTCGGATGAAGACAGAAAATGTTTTATTAATTCAAAAGAAAAATGTACAGACAACAAATAAAACAAATACATGCATGAATGATGGCACAACGGTGTTGATATAGGGTTCTCGGAAATTAATGGTGCAAACTTCAACAGCAGTTATAAAAGCGTAGACGAACGACTCTTTCGAAAATAATTTGACACGCGAACTATCATAGTTTTCGAGATTTCAAAACGGAGAAAGTTGTACGTTCCTAGAAATTTTTTCAACTCTCAGCCTTGTCTCAAATATGTGAGTTACGGATATATTTGTTTATTTTAATGGTCGTGTGCTATCAGTAAGCATTCTTATATAGCTGCAACAATTTGAATCACTCAAAAAATCTGAAATAGACGATGGCAATGGTCCAGTGAATGGCAATGATAAATTGACGCACGATTGTGTGCAAAGCGGTTTCATAGCCGACATTTCTCTGATCACCGCGTGATCAGATTTCAGATAAGCAGAAGGGAAGAAGGTGGTTTCAGAGCGTAGTTCAAGCGCTGAGTACGAAAGACGGGCCCTGGAACATATTCATCCAAGTCCCCATGCTAGCACTCGAGTAGCGGCACATGCACTTGAAATGTGTTTTCAATTAGCAATGTGGCAAGCTATCCATGATAACTACCTCGGCTCGTTCAGAGAGCAAGAGCTGCTTCTGGCTGACTTTTAACTCATGTTCTTCACTGATAAAACTACTTATATGTGAGGTGGTGTGTTTACACGCACAACTGACATACGTGGCAGAATGGAAACCCTCATGCTGTTCATCAAAGCTACCACCAACTCCGGTTGAGTGTTAATGTGTGGGCTGGTATTATTGACACCAATTTGTACGGGCCCTTTGTGCTTCCAAAATGTTTAAGAGGGGATTACAATGAAGTAAATCTGGGAGAGGGAGGTATTTTAAGAACTTTTAGACAATGGGCCTTCAGGTATTCTGCATCACATGTAGTTCCAGCGAGACAGCACTTCAGCGCATCATCGCTCGAGGAAAGTGCGACAATATCTAGACCGTACTCTCAGTAACACATTACTAGGACGCCACAATGGCGAGGACGTAGTACCATGACCATGACAGTACCGTGACCAGTACCATAGCTAGCAAAATCACCAGATTTTATGTATTTGAACTTCTAACTCTGAGGCCACAGTTAAATTTAAAAAACTTTGGGGAAGATTTTGTTGAAAGGATAGTGGACTCTGTTGGACTCATTGCGGAGGATACCGGATTTTTTTTTATTGCGTCCGAGGATCGCTTAGGTGCAGGTACCAGACCGGCATTGACGTAGAGGGCGGATATTTTGTACAATTATTGTAATTCAAATTCCATAACAAAGTTCAAATAATGAAATAAAACCTGTAAATTTTAGGCGCAGAACAGGAAACTATGCATAGTCCACTGCAAAGACCAAGTAAATTACGAGGGAAATTCCAGATCAGCATCGCCTCTCAGTTAGGAACGCGCTCAGGAGTCAGGATACGCTCAGTCATGGAATGTCCTCATACGCATGTCTGATGCCATGCTCAGCAGTGTGAGATCAACACAAATGGCTTCTCTCAATTAAAAATAAAAATGAATAATGTGCAATGTAATTTTTCCACATTTCTGGAGAGGTGGGGCAATAGGAAAAGAGTAGATGAAATTGGCAAATTTTTAGGAAATCTCTCTTTTAGGGTAAAAAGGAAAACCAACGTAGCTAAGAATATCATGATAAAAAACGTTTCGGATTAAAAAAATTCATCCTAAGTGCTTTGAAAAACAATAAATCGAAGTGGTCAAAAATATTTTGGAACTCTATTTTTTCTAAATAAACCAAAAATAAAACGTTGACATTAAAAAGACAATAATAAACCAATAACTATAGAAAATTTCAACAAACAATGGAAAGTTTGACAGCCTTGTCACATTCATGTATTGACGGACGCATTTTTACAATGTACATCGATTCTAAAATGCAGAGATCAGACAAATTTGAGGCTGAATCCAAAACTTTGAAATTTGTGTTTTTAAAGAAATGGTCGTTATTCAAACAATGTTCTCTTATAAACGAGTTAGATGATTTAGTCAGATTATTGCCCGTACGAAAGGCGACTCTCCTGTGTTGTGCGCACCTCACAAATAATTGAAGCCCAGTACGTGCTACCAATGTACGACCGCTCACAGCGGTCACACGTATATTGATATACCGCTGAGGTGCGTAACAACACATCTGGAGTATCCTTTCGTTTAAAGTAAGACCCGACTTTCCTACCATTTTTGAAGCCCATTCAAGGATTTGCTTGCGGAAAAAACTCTTAATTATTGACAATACTTCAATTTTCATTTTTTCTGCGCGGGTTCCTGTTAAAAGTGGCTGAAAATATAAGCTTAACTTCGGCACGGTGAGAACTTTTTGCTTCGTAGTGAACTTTCTCCCAAAATATTTTCGTGAGTCCTTGGTAAAATTATTTTTCAGGTAATTATTTTAACAAAAATATGTTTGCAAATAATTCATTTCTAAATGGAACAATTTGTAGGTAAAAGATATTTTTAAAAGCTTTGTGAATTAATGATCCTATCCATGAAATTTTATACTTATAGAAAATATTGCTAAAAACTTCGGACCCAATCCTGCAAAAGTTGTTTTTCGAAACACTGAAGTTATGAATTTATTTCCACCTCTTGTAACTTTCACTTCTAAAAACGACAGTTCATTTTAGGTCACAAGTGAGTTTAATATTCCTCTGATATTGGTTGAAATATTGAAAGAACTACTCAGAATCTATGTAGTGTCCAAAACTATAAACGTATCATCAAGGTATCTCCAATGAAACACGGGTTTAAAATTATCGGGACATTGATTCAAAATCTTCTCTTCAAAATTGTTTAGGAATATATTAGCCACAATGGGTATAGAGCAGAACCCATTGCCAAACCATAAACTTGATTATAAATTTTATCATTAAACTTGAAGAATGTGTCTTCATAGTGTCAATTCGAGCAGTTTTTCTAATTGTTTTGGATAGACCTTCATGAACTGTTGAAGGTTCTGTATAATTTTTATTTAAAGTAATGGATATTGCCTCGTTTAGTGGAACATTGTATTCAAAGATTCAACATTCAATCTATTCATAACAAGAAATAGAATTCGAATGTTATTCTAGAAACAGAATTGCATTAGAAATAGAATTAAAAAATTTATCGAATTCAAACGAATTGTTTAAATGGTTTTCGTTGGCTGTAAGTGAGACAGGTACCTAACTAATGCTTTACCTCAGCGGAAATTGTGCACATTGCACGCGGAAAGGATTGGACGGATAGGTGCATTTGGCTCGAACTCTTCTCACCCTTTCTATCGCTTGATTATGTTAAACGGTTGATTTGAAGGATTTTACAGGATGCCTCTCAGCGACGGTCTCACATTTTGACGAAAACTTCATTGTAATCAATATTTCACTAACCAAAAGTTTTTTATTGCTCGTTAATCATCAAAGAAACACTGTAGGGGACAAGAAAATATTAGAATATGTATCCTTATTACCATGGCTAATCGAAGTAGTGTTTGTACATGTATACCCCACCATGCCCTACCTAAGCACGGCTGTCGGGACGCTCTTCCATAGGTAAGCTGTGGCAAATTCATGTACGGACAGCTCCGCTGTCAGTACACATACTCGCTTCACCTCAAGGTGATCGAGTGACGCCAGCAGGGGCGATACCGATCCACATGTAAGAGAATGAGAGGGAAGTACCTGTGAGGGAGTGAGGTGCAGCCCGTCAGGACCGCCGTTGTAGATGAACACCTTGCCGTGGTCGTCGTCCGGTGCTGCTACCGCGAGGTCTGCAGTTGAAATGGACAGCTCGATTATAAATCAATGAATTCACAGGAGATGATGCCTTAAAACTCTAAGCGCTTTCTGTATCAGAGTAGAGGAACATTATACCATTATCTATCGTTGCGTGCTTGAGTATATTCTTCGTGCTGGCTAAGGAAGTATTGCACATGAGCAAAAAAATTGTCACTTTTCATCTCAAAAATCAGTGTGTTCCATTTTAGAAATAAATTTAAAAGGTGTTCCAGGGTACGGTAATTCTTTTAGCGATGGTGATCGCAAAGTATGTAGACTAGAGTTCCCCTCGATTCTTAGTTCTCAACACATTACGTTTCACTGAGGTACCGCTGAGCAATGAAAAAAAATTCCGATGTGCTCACTCTCACTGCTCCATTTTGCCCACCTTTAAAACTTTGAAGCCTTAAAACACAGTCTAATGATTTTTGCAAACCTTCAATGCAATAATAGAGCCGTGCTTTCACCCAGTTACAGCAAAGAAAGTCATTGATACATTTTACCACAAAATTATAGGTGACAAGGATGACCAGTTAGAACCTAAGAATAGTAGACTACGCACTCTCTATTTCACCGTCTCACAGTTCCACGTGCACTCCTCTTTACCGTAAAAAAACATAGTTTAGGACCCTCTAAGTTGATAAATGTTTCCCACTGTCAATGTCCTAACATAAAAAGTGATATAAGGTCACACCATACCAGGTGTTGGCCTAAAAAACCTGTTCTCCTTAAAAATCTCATTGCAACAATAATTAAATATTGCCAAAGAATGATCTAAAAAAGCCAATTCGACCTGCAGCCAAGAAACCTCTGCTCACGGAGGCCATTAAGATTAAATGGCTTAATTTCTGCAGAAAAATAAGTCTTGGACCTCGAAACTGAGGTAGAATGGGATGTCCAGTGAAGTAACACGTTGAAGTTCGTCTGGGACGGACTCCAAGGAAGTTAATCACTTCAGTGTTGAGTCTAGAAATGACACGCGGTATGTGGTTAGAACAGTACCCCCAGATCGTGTGAAAGTGTGGGGTGTTTTCCGTGGTAACAAGGGTAGAAGTTAAAGAGCATAAGTAAACTTTTTTTAGTGCCATGGTTCAAAGATACTTACTGTGTTGCTTTTTTGGTGCGTTTATATGCATGAACACTCAACCCGCAAATACCATTAGAAAGCAGTTATAAAACTATACTTGGTAAATTCCAAAGTGAAACAAGTAAAACACCTATTTTCTGTAGGTAATTACTCGAACATGAAACACTGCTGCCAGAGTTTATGGCATAAAAGCTTTGAAATGAATAAGTATGTTTATTTTCATCAAGAATATTTCCCGCGTTATCAGGAAAATAGTGGTCTGATGAAAGAACATTAAGGTTCATGAATTTCTTTATACTCGAGATTTTGCTATTGCTTAAAGTAAGGCTGATGAGAGAACACGAAACATCCCATTAATTTGACTCACGGATTATCGTTAATGTTCATTGAGATATCGTGCTCTAATTCTGCCAGGAAAATTTCTCTTCCTGGTGCCTGCACTAGGACAACGTATATTCTATGCATTGTCAGTTTCCATTTATTTCGCTGTAAGGCGCGACGGTTTGAAGCAAACGTCAAAAAGCATTTCAATGCGTCAGATACTAAAGCATCGGCTTAGTATCTTTGGATACTTAGAGAAGAAAGTATCATTATGTTTGTTCAGACATCATTCACAGAGTGGTTGCAATAATTTACTAGGGATGAAGCGGTAGCATAAAGTGCAGGTGTACAAGCGTGGCACCCACCGTCCCGCCCGTCCCTATCTAGATCTCCGGCACCCGTCACCGCCAGCCCGAGATGCGCAGACGGGGTTTCTCCTCGCAGCCACTGCGCAGGACGCTCCACGGCCTGTAGGGGAGATGTGGTGAGGGATGTATCGCTTGCTAGGGCGGAGTGACATGATCGGAAGCATCCTGGACCTGCATGCTTGTTTCTTGGTTGATCTCAGACTCGACAGACAGCAAAACTGTACTTTGATATTGGTCTGCTTCTATATCACTGTGCCTGGATATGAGTATTTGCACGACTATTATTTACGCAGTTAAAAATTTCGGAGCTCTGGCTTGGGATTTAGAGTATAAGCAGTTCAGAGAGCATTTGTTCACCAGTATATTGAACTAGAGCCGAACAAAATTTATTGACTACCATAAAACAAGCTAAACAGAGAATGTGTGGGACAAAAGTATTTGGCCAAAGCTAAAACAAGTCTTTGGTATTTCCTGGAGTGACTTCATCTGTATTAACAGTGTGGGGACGATTATTTTCACTGAAAACTAACCTTTGATGCTTCGTTTGTGTTATCTCATTCCATTCTTGCATTCATATAATAACCAAACCATCAAGGTTCATTGGATTCCTTTCGAGCACACTTCACAGCAGTTCTGAAGGCATGTTGACCACTTCGATGCAATTCTCTAGTAGCCGTTTTTAGACTGATGTGCACTATTCAACTCTTTCTGTAGGGATCTACGGGTAGTCACGGGCTCATTCCTCCTATTACATAGCATAAAGTGTCATGAGTGGCCAATTATCTTTCGAGAAGGTCCAACTCTCGGCTGATTAGAGATGGCCTTCGATCTCTACATGTTTCCGAACTATTGCACGGACAGTTCAGTATTGAACCTTAATTAACATGTTTGGACATTTATTTGTAGTTCAATCCTTCTTTGCAAAATAAAATTTATTACGTTCGAATAGATTCGGTTATTTCTTTGGATTTCGGTACTTATTTCACTGTGCATCCATCTTTAACAACACCTGGAGGGTTAATGATTGAGTCAATCGTAGTTTGTTGACATTACATGTACATCCGGAAATTTCTGGAATATTTATACAAATAAATTTTGGTGCTTGAATTGAGCAACAAAATAACTATGATTTAACACGATATAAATTTTGGCTAAATACTTTAGTCTTATGTATTTACTTGTTGAGCTGATTTTCTGGCTGTCCACGTTTTTTGTCCTGTTCTGTTTAAAAGTCCTGTGATAAATATATTCTCTGAACTACCTGTTCTCTTCACCCCGAACCAGAGCTCAAAATCCTTAAATTATGTCACAAATAGACTTCCACAAGTGCGTAAGCCATGGTATACACGGTGTTGGTAAAACTCTTAGTACAAACTTTGGCTACTAGTAGAAAATACAAATTTAAACACTTTTTCATCAGTGAAAAAATATCGAAAAACGCTTAGTTTTTTAATTATTGGGCTTAGAAGTTTTTAATGCTAGCCACAAGAACACAACAGCGATTTCACAACAGACAGGAGTAAGGGCAATATGGGGAATTAGAATGAACAAGTGTTGGCAGAATCGAACATGTTTCATTTACAGTTTAAAACATTAATTCACAGATTCAGGAAATTTCTAGAAATTCCTAGTCAACGTGAGCGACCCCTGGTGAGAAGCGTATGTGTATCTTTTGTCAGCACCGTGGCACTGAAGTGGTAAGATGTATCGCCTTACAAATGCACAAATGGCAGACATGCATTTCACTTATGGTGCTGCTAATGGTAATGCAAGACGTGCCGCGAGAATCTATCACGAACGTTACCCTAATCGAGAAGTCCCTGATCATCGATTATTCGCTGTATTGCACCGAAGATTGACGAAAGCCGGCAGTTTTAGTGTAAACAGAGTAGACGTTGGTCGCCCAGTAAATTAGCATCGAGAGCAAGAATGTTGGAACATTTCTGTAGAAACCCGCGTACGAGCACCCGTGCCGCAGCAGCATCTTTGGGTATTCGTGACCATAGTACAGTGTGGCATGTATTGAACCGGAATAATTATCATCCGTATCACTTCCAGAGAGTCCAGGGTCTCCTTCCCGTTGATTATGGTCCTCGTGAGCGATTGCAGTGGTTTTTAGATCGGGGGGTAGAAGATGCCAATTTTGCAGAGTGTGTGTTGTTTACGGATGAAGCAACCTTCAGCCGAGATGGAATTTTTGATTATCATAACTTTCACTCATGGCAGCAGAACAACCCTCATGTCATCCATGAACGTCATCACCAACATCGCTACACTGCCGATGTTTGGGCAGGTATCGTGCACAATCAACTCATTGGTCCATACATTCTGCCAGAGCGTCTTACTGGAGATGTGTACTAAATCTTTCTTGAAGAAGTCCTACCTGGTTTATTGGAAAATGTGCCATTAGGTATTCGTAGACTTTGGTTTCAACACGATGGAGCTCCGGCACATTATGCTCTAAATGTGCGACGGTTTCTTGACCAACAATTTCCAAATCGATGGATTGGTCGTGGTGGTGCTGTGTCCTGGCCACCGAGATCACCTGATTTGACTCCGTTAGATTTTTTCTTATGGGGGCACTTGAAATCTCTGATTTATGCGACACCTGTGGAGTCGGAAGAAGACCTTGTCGCTCGAGTTGCAGTCGTTGCTGGAGATATCGCTGACAACCCAGGAATGTTTGGCAACGTACGCAACTCGCTTCGACGAAGGTGTCGCGCGTTTATCGATGTTAATGGTCGAAATTTTGAACACCTACTTTGATGCGTTACTTTCTATTACTTATTGAAGTACCTCATGTTATTTAACGTTTTTCATTACCCTCGTGTGTTATTTTTGAACATTAATGCATGTGGTTAACTAGGATCGCCGTGAGTTCTTAAAGTCCAGCATTAAAAACTGCTAAGCCCAATAATTAAAAAACTAAGCGTTTTTCGATATTTTTTCAATGATAAAAAAGTGTCTAAATTTGTATTTTCTACTAGTAGCCGAAGTTTGTACCAAGAGTTCTACCAACACCCTGTATATCGGTTAATGTACGGGGAAACTGTGTTTTTGGACCCGGAAACATTTTATTTAAAACATGCAATTTTTATACTTCAGACATATGGTAGTGCAGGTAAACTCTAGGGTATTTAGAATACGTGTTTCACTCCCCGTTGTGGGAATATGGGTAAGTAGAGTTCCAACTAGGAAGTCCAGCCAAAACACCTATACTGTAACAGCTTGTGAAGAGTTTATAAGGGGATCCTGAGTGTACTGGAGGGTGGAAAACTTAAAGACGGAGTTATCCAGCCTGCTAACGCACAGACTTTCAGTGAAATAGTGAAATAGCAGTAGCAGCGCAGAAAGCCTCAAAAAGGCGGAGTGATGTCAAATTTTCATAAATCAAACAAGGAGCTGTGA
>JACJUY010006956.1:4611-15184 GCA_014220935.1 Platorchestia sp. MABIK
AACAATAGTTTGATTTAACTTGACAATTTTGTATAATGTATAAAAACATCAGCCTAACTCTACATAAATCAACATTCACCAAAAAGAACATTAGGAATAACTTATACTGTTCTGATACTCTAGATGTTTCACTTAAAAGATCATCCCCAATTGTGCATTATGAGAGACAACTGGCGTAATACATTGTTAATCAAATAATTCAGATGTACTTATAAAGAAAGAGAGAAATGCAATATTAAAAACTCCTGATAGTCTACTGGTGGTAAGGCTCATTCTCCAGAGATTCAAAAGATTATACATTATAAGAGATTGTACAAAAGTACTGTGAGAAAAAATTTAATTTTGGAAACACTCTGAACTAGCCAAAAATAATCCTCATTTGATACAAAAATTGTAGTCAACAATTTTTACCCATCTACAACTCAAAATTGCAGCATTTAATATCTACATCCAGCTTGGATTTCCTGACCTTCAGAAAGATTCTTTTCCAAACTTTAAACATCTTTATTCACTATCCAACATGAAAAAAGGGTCACTGTCACAATTATTACTCACTAGCTGTTTATATCATTTACACTGCACTAATCTCTTTTTTTCCAAATAATGAAATGAATACCCCAATGAAAAACTTTGTTGTTTTTTAAAGAAAATCTGGCACATATGTACATGGACAGTTTCATATCTTCATGACATTTTGACAAACTACTATTTACTTACTTCCTTTGAGCAAATGAACATCTCTTATCTTCTTCATCATAAAAATGTTATGAATACTCAAAAATTGAAATAAAAATTAGCATTCTCATGAGTGTAATTAAGAAATTTGATTCTCATCACAGAAAACCAGATGTGGTTGCAATGGAAAAACAATATCAGACCTTACTTGTGCTGACTTTTTAAATAATGAAAAATCAACTTCAATATTTATTTCCTGATATGTGTGGACATTGATGATGCAATGGTAATACAAAATACAGCAAAAGTTTTACAAATAACATTTGTACATCATTCTAAAATTGAAAATTGGATAGGATAGTTTAGGCCTTCCTAACTGCAACAAAGGCAATTTAAGCTAAGATGGAGGAAAGCACCATTTAGTATGAACTTAGGAGAATGGGAAATCTATGTACAACATACTTCTTATAATTTTCCCTGAAGTGCTAATACCCATAGAAATAATAGTTGTATTCCTCTGAGGAATCACAAATTAGAAAGAGCACCAAGAGAGCTCACTCTCTCTTAATCATTGCCACTAAAAGAAACATAAAAGAGCATGCCTATTGATTACACTGTACATAATGAAGCTCCAACTGAAGCTAAGATTGTTCTAGAAGATAAAGTTAGTTTTGAGCTTGAAGATTGCATAGTTCAAGAATTGAGATGAAAGTAGGGTTATGATTAGGTTCAAGATATGGACAAAAACAATCAAAATAATGCCTGGGGTAAAGCCTAAGGCAAGGTTAAGAGATATGGCTCAAGGAAATGGATCAATGATGCAATCTGGATCAATGATGTAAACTTAGAGCATTAGCAAGAGTAGTTGCCAGTTAAGAAAACTTGGGAATTAATTTATTATCAGATAATAGATGTATATTACAAGAAAAAGCATATCATTGCAAATGAGGAATTTATACATAAGATAGATTCATTCAAAGAAGGATCCAAGGGTAATGACATCTATAAATGAAGTGAAGGTTAGCCTTGGACTTGAAATTAAGATTGACAGTTGACCTGAGAATGAAATGAAGGATTAATTGCAGGATATGATATAATTTATGATTTGCTGAAGTATTACTATATGCATTGACAAAATAATGAGAACTGAGACTCATTTAAATATTGTAATAGTCAAGGTTAGGTCAAAGACAGACAAGAATAAGGCAATGAATAAGGATTAGGACAGCATGCTGACTGTTGAATATTTTCACTAACTCATGGTGATGTAGATGGTTACATGCAAGAAAATTTCTCCCATCTACACCTTTGAAGAATGTACACAACTTTGTGTTGCAAAGCCTGCCAGGCTTCTATTAAAAAGGGTTCATTTATTTCATACCTGCAGAAGAGAAATAGAGCTATAAACAGAAATCATTTTGAAAGCTCCACATTTTCCAAATAACACTAAATTTGCACATCAAATTTTCAAGGTAGTTTTTGGAACCAGTTACATTTTAAACTGTGAGCAACTCTCCGTTTAGAAAATAACCAACGCAAACTTGGGACAATTATTGTAACCCATTGCATCGGATGAGATTTTTTTAAATTAACATTCATAATCAAATTATTTACGTACTTTTACTAAATGCGAAATTAAAACACCAATTCGAAAATACAAAAAATTCTAACCGTATTACATAGCAATCTGAAAAATTATACTTTTTCTTCTTAAATTTTGGTGTGAAACCGAATAGCATAGCGGCATTCCAGCGCCTGCCTGTCCCGCGGTCGCCTCTGCCAGTTTCCTGCGACCTGAAGCGGCGGAACTGCCACTTTTTCTATCAATCTTGTTGTTTTACAATAACACAGAACTTCTTAGATGTATTCTGAGGCACTGTTGATTAAAAATTTCATTTTTTCTGATCATAAATCGCAAAAACATATTCACTGCCACTACAACTCACCCATATATCGAGTTGCCACACAACGCGCACTAGCCGTACACCTACCCTCACAACCAACTCACACATAATGAGTAGCAGAAACAGCGAGTCAACGATATTGTAAGCTAACAGACGGAAGGAAATTTGGAAAACCGAATATTTATAAATTTTACAAATCTTGTTTGATTATCTGTTTCAAGAATTCATTGAATACCAGTCTTGGGATTCAGCATACAAATTATTTATACAGCAACTGCAAGTATGTATCATGGAACTAAAATGCATGTATATCAAACTCATTAATATTAACATTTTAAGCAAACCTGTGCATGCATTTATTCTGTTGATAAAATGGTAGTGAGAAAACATTACGTTGACGGTATCTTTTTTCAATTTCATTCAGCAAGACGAAAGCTTCTGTCAAAACACACCATTGATTGTTGTCAGTACGCATGTCCAACCTGCGGATTCGCGGGCATGAGCAAGTAATGCCAAAGTTAATACCCTAAGAGCAGGAAAATTCAGTCAAACTGATTTGTTAAGAAGGTTGATCATTTAATTTCGCTTTATGTCCTATTCTAGAAGGTTTCAGGAAAATACTTTTATTCTGAAACTAAAGGAATCCTCGATTTGTTTCTAAGCAAAATTATCTCACTGGACTTATTTTATTCAAATCCACGTTCTTCTTAACCAGACTTTATTTTTCGAATAGTTCATGCTACAATAAATTTCATCTAAGTAACTAATACAAACAAATAGATCACTGTGTGTTCCTTCTCTGATGATGAAAAAAGTGCTTAAGGTGGAATTATTTCATTCGATTTCGTGTGTTGTTATTCAACCAAGTAATTTAAGCATGTTTTTGCTCGAATGAATAATAAATTCTGTAGAGTTTTGTTTAAATCAAAATATTAAAGGGGAAAAGTGCATAATCTTGAGTCTTTTATTAGGAACAAATAAATTTTCATCATCATGATTAGTGAATAGAAGAGATACAGGGTGGTTTTTAAAAATGTGAACTGTTGAAAGTTACAATTTCTTGTAACAAAACAAATAAAGATAACATTACCCAACGTTTCATTTTATATATCCACCTTTGGCTTCTATCACCGACTCAATTCGATCCCGAAAGCGACAGCAGGCTTTTTGATCAGGTAGTCTTAATTTATGTCCCCATTGCTCGGACTATTCCTTCCCTCAGAGAGGATTTGGTGTTATGGGGATGCCTATTAACTTCATTTTCAACTACGCTCCACACGAAATAATCCAAAGATTTGAGGTCTGGTGAGTTAGGAGGCCATAAGTTGGGTGTGACATGATTGTAAGACCTGTTGTTGCTACTTTGGCCTGTGAGTTCCATTGCAGCAAGTGAAGTAGCGGTCTTACTTACACTTTTCCTTAAGTGGGCATCAGTGATCCGCAGAGGAGAAGTCAGAACTTCTCGATGAATAAATTTACATTTGGACATCTTAAGATTACTGAACAATTAAAGAACTAGAATCAAGATTTGAGAGGTAACTAAGGTAGGGCACTACATGATCATCAAAATTCTTGGCCCTCCAATCCTGGGTTTTGAAAACTTTATGAAATGGAGTCCAATCAAGTTGGAAGACATAGGCCCTTCCTTTGCATGTAGAAGCCGAGGGTTCGTATCTCGGCGCTGGCGTGGCGATTTTCTCCGTTGGGTATAAGGGAAAGCTCAAGCACAATACCCCACTCAACCCAGGTGTCGGAAATGGGTACCGGCTTTACGGGGGAACCGTCATGGTGTCCTATGTATAGTGTTAGTTATAAGGCATTTGAAAAACCAATGCTCAAGATCATATGTATCAGGCTTGATTGGAAATAAAGCATCCTAAGATGCCGATGTTTGTTTGTTTTTGGCTACGCTGTCTATCCAAAGTTTACAAATAGTTTAAAGAGTCTCGACACAGGCATCTACATTGACTCTAAGGCCCCGTGGAAAAAATGAGGAGGCTTGATGTGCCCTTCACTGCTAGCAACACCGAAAACCATGCACTCTTCTGACAAACTCAGGTGTTCTGAGTGAGTCAGAGCGTTAACAATGCTGTTTTCTCTTGCTCGTGGCCAATTCATCCCCATTGTTTTCATTCTGTCCTTTCTAACTTTGGAAACGAAAGATCGGGCGACTTTAAGAAGTCTTGCAATTTCTAAATATCTGTGTTTTGCTTTATCTACACCATTACAACGTTTTTTTTCATTTCATCAGTTATATGATAGTGGTATATGCCATGGGATCTTCTGAAATAAAAATACATTAATTATTTGCGGGTTAGTTTAAGTTGCAAAAATATAAGTGTCCTCAGATACCTTACGCACCTCGTTGTTACAGAATTTATGCTGCTCCAAAATGTGTGAGGGCGATAACAAGAGACAACAATTATTGTGGAACGGTGAGCGCGACCAGAATATGCAGTCTCAGCTTCACTGGACTTCAGCGTGAAGCATGTGGTGAATAGCATTATGGATATATCAAATAAGTTTTCAGCCATCTATCTATCATTTGATTGATATATCTATCCATTTCAAATTAAATCTTTTTTGACACCAGGAGATGTACGTCTGTAAGCGACTAAGATCGATCAAGCAAACCTGCGTGAAGAAAAAGAAAAAACAAATTATTGGACACATTTGATTTTTCACATGAATTTTCAACCTCAAGATTTTATGACACAATCTAAATACTTGAACATCATCAACACTTCATGATAACTCGCTTCGTGTACCTGCGTATTTGTTGTGAAATTTCCTAAAGCATTTCCCTTTCTGTTTTAGTCCTGGACAATAGAAATCAAAGCAGGGAAAACTCACACTTTAGCTAGTGATAGCGTTATGAACAATTCTGTCCAATTATTATGTATTTTAACTATTCTCAGCTGCATTCAGAATTAAAAACGATGGTAAGCGTTGCACGACACTCGGGAGTTTTTTTAAATTGTTACGTATTTTTCTACAAGACGGATTAAAACCGCTCCCAATTATTGAACCTTTTTCAGACTGTGGAAGAAGAGCAAAAAGCGAAAGCAGAACAGTACACAAGACATTCGCTATAATGAGAATGCTACAATATGAAAACAAAATGATATATCAAAATCAAATTTACTTTTACTAGAAAATATGTTTCTAGTACAAGCAAAGTTCATAGAGAGTGGATAATATGAGGAAGAAGTTCGTGTTATTCTTTTTTTACAAGCTTTAGCGATGCCTGTAAGTTTACGTTGTATAGAACATCACTTTGAGCATAAGAAGATTCTCTTGAAATTGTTATACTTGTATTTCCAGTAGTTCGTTTATGAAATTACAAATTTTACTTATATGAACAGATAATAATAAATACAGTAGCTTTTTAAAGAAATATTAAAAGAATTTTTAAGAATAGCCTTTCCAAAAGCTGTCATTAATTAAAAGCTTTTCTTCTTAAGTTCGACTGAGTAATTACACTAAGAGCGAGTAATAACTTTTAAATTCATCAAATATCTTTACGATTTTCTTGTCGTGTGACAAAGGAGTAGTATGAGTATCTCCAACCCAAGTGGAGACAACCTAGGAGCCTGACGGTTGCATCAGCGTAAACAGGATAGGCGTTTAAAGCTCAGGGCTATCGTGTTTAGGCCAACGGATGCCGAGCTATGCAGTGACGACGTTACTGGGACTTTCGGTGGATAACGAGTTAACAAATTTTCTTTTCCAAAATAAAATGTCAAATGTCAGAATGTCATTTAGGTTAGTTTCGCTTAGCGCCATCATTATTTTATGGTGTGATGTATTATGGCCTATTGCTTCAGATAAAATGCGATATTGATTTCATAGACCAGTAATTATGTATATTTATATAGGCTCTTCCTCCATGTACTTAACATAACCTTTCCACGTCAACATGACGAATTTTTTTGGACAATAGTACTATATTTTAAGTGGGTGGAATCACTTTCGCAAAGAGAGGAGCCATGTCAGGCTGTGATTTCTTGTGCTAGAATTATTATCAGTACGGGAAAACCCACCTAGGATGTGGTTGCTTATAAAACGCGCTATAGAGACAGAGAGTCAGAATTAGTCACAGCCTAGAGAAGGAAACGCAAAGCAGTGCCACCGCGGTACTGGGGCGGTGCCCCGCTCCTTCACTGGATCTCCAAATCAGCTCCATAAACCATCATCGCCAACTGCGTGTCACTACTCCCCTTCGTCAAAAGACACAGGTACGATCTCTAGAACCGATCCTGTCTGGAACCCCTAGAACCTCAGGGTTGATTATAGAGTGACGACACACGAAAACCCAAAACCGACAGATACTTCATAAATCGCAATATATTTGATGTTATAAAGGCAATGGCATTTGTTTGTAATAATCTCCATTTCTTTCATTTTCAGTTCAGCGATAGCGCTCCTAAATTATAATTGAAGTGAGTCTTGTCCTCATTATTTCCTGATTTATTTGCTTCCCGAGGTCTTAAATACACTACAATAGACTGCCATATGATTGAGAAGGTAAAAATAGGGCTATCAAACTGAGTTTGAAAATCAGAAGATTCTTTCATAAGAAGGCCAATGCTCTTAATGATTTCGAGTAGTGTCGAATAGCAGAGGTAGATTTTTCAGGAGGGAATCTAGACGCCATTGCAAACTTTTTCTGATTTGAAAGTGCATCGTTTAAAATTATTAAAATAACATACTTGCTGTAGACGAGTGGTTCTTAACCTTTTTACTCTCACGCCCCCAAAAGGATAAATTTTTTCCTTCGAGCCCCTCATTAGTGTTTTTGAATAAATGTGGCGCTTACAGTTCCTGGACACAAGTATTTGCACAGCTTAATTTTTAGTGTATTTCAAAGATTTCAAGTTCTGTGTTGGGGTGAAGATTACAAATTGTTCAGAGAACCCTTCATAATTTAACAGAATATTATAGCCGAACAGAAAAAAATAAATGGTCAACTTATTGCATCACCCAAACAAAGCAAAAAAATAGTAGGTAGAAAATTATTTGGCAAAATAAAAAAAAATCTACTATTTAGTTGCATGGCCTTTGTCTGCAATTACAGCATGGAGACGGTTGTTGTAGTTTGAAACTATCTTCTGACACTCTTTTGGTGGAATCTTGTTCCATTTTTCAACGCAGATTGTCTTTAATTCTGCAAGATTTTTTGGGCTCCTTTCTACACTGCAGATTTTAGTATTTTCTCTACAAATTTTCTATGGGATTGAGGTCAGGAAACTGTCCGGGCCATGGGATCGCACTTATTTTCTTAGTAGCCAACCATTCTTTCGTTAACTTGGCCGAATGCTTTGGGTCATTGTCTTGCTGAAAGATCCACTTGCGCCGGCCGAAGAATTTTCTTGCGCTTGGAATCAGCTTGTGTTCCAGTATCTGCCGATACATGGAATTATCCATTTTGCAAACACTAATGTGAATTTCCCCTACACCCTGAGAAGTGGAGCAGCCCGAAACAATGATTGGGCTTCCTCTATGCTTGACAGTAGGAAGGGTGTTCTTAGGATCATAGGCAGTCCCTGGTCTCCTCCAAACATGACGAGAGTCATTTAGGCCGAAAAGCTCAATTTTACTTTCGTCGGACCACACTACATGTTCTCAAAACTCATAATCTTAGTCAAGATGGTCTTTGTCAAACTTCAAACCGTTCTTCACCTGTTAAGCTGTCAAAAGAGGAGCAAATTAAAGATTGCACCCGTCGCTTGACACTTCCGAGCAATAGCTCCAAAATTTGAATATGGAAGTTTAACACGTTCAGCGATTTCCCTGTACTCGTAGTTAATCCTTCATTACGAAGTCCAACTATTTGCTTTAGAATTGCTTCTTGAACTTATTTGACTTCCGGCATTGTTGTCACCGAGATCCGCTTTCATGGAAACCTTGAAGGCAAACGATTGCGCTGATCATATTTGTTTGCCTTCAAATCTGCTTCTAAGAGCTTCTAGAAACCTTCAAATGTTTTCAGGAGGTTATGCAATAAAGATCCTTAAATTGTAAAAGAAAATAACAATGATTATAAAGTTTGGCTAAATGCTTCCGTCCTACGCTATTTTTCGTTCATTTATTTTTTATGATATCGGTAATTTTTGTCCAGTATGTTTCTCTAGTCTGTTTAATAAATGCTAGCTGAACCTTAAGTAATCTTTATCCCAACCCAGAACTCAAGTCTTTGATATATCGAACGCGATTAAGTTAGGCAAATATTTGTGTCCAGGTTAACGCAGAAACAAAAACATTGAATTTTTTATTGAATTTGTTAATTCTATTCCATTTAATATGAACCAATTACGTCATTTGCATCTCTGATACTGTTTTATTGCAATTAGATGCAAAAAAAAAAAGAATCAGAGGTACTTTTGGCACTGTTTCTTTGATACTTGACTTTGAATTTCAGGCTGAATGTTAGAAAGTGCGCAGCGAAAATCTCCTTCGACGCTCAGACGATTTCTGTATTTAGATTTGATGGCTACGAGCGCAGAAAATGCAGCTTCACAAATATATGTGAATTCAAACATCACAAGTACCTGAAGAGCCCATTGTGAGATCAAAGGGTAAACTGTATGGTATTTGACACAGGATAACTCCAAATCTAAATCATTGAAGTCTTCCTTTGCTGTTGTTTAGAGAGTCACAAGACTCTCTTTTGTCGAAAACATTACTGGAAAAAATCATGCTTTAGTGCAGAGGCTCGCGCCCTCCATGGAATCCGCTTCTTTCACCTTTTCAGTAATTTCACCTTTTTTGATTTTTTTTTGTGATTTACTTTAGCCTAATTTACTAAATCAGTAAAGATACGCAAACTTTTTCAACATCATTTCATCATGTTTTAGAAATCTGCTTTCAGTTTCATCAGTTACTGGGGTTTTCACATGCTTTTAATGCCGGCGATGTGAGAGAGTGTATTTACATTTCGAAAAAACTTAAATCGAGAAATACTAAGCCAATTCTTATCAAAAATAAAAAAAATTATACTCTGCAATGAAATTATTGGTCGATTTCTTTTCCGCGACGCGAGGGGTTGAGCATCACACGTTAATGCTATAGCATACTATGCAGTTGCGGCAGCGGGAAACCGCAACCGCAACCGCGCGCGGTAAAAACGCATTTGTAGTTAGATGACGCATTGGCGCGGAAATCGTGAAGGTTGTCGCGCGATTTTTTCGTTCAGTGCTGTTTGAAACTCAGAACAGAATGGAGGCTTCGCATTTCATAAATATTGCAACTGTGTGCGCAGCTAAAAGCGAAGGATTATTGGATATGCCTCGTGTACGGAGATGTTCCGTGCACCCATACAACCGTGGCCGAGACAAGTTTCCTGGTTTTTATGAAAATACTAGAAAGCACAGAGATAAACGAAATTATAATAGTTAATAGATGAAATAATTATAGATAATAGCTGAAATAATAATAAATAATACTAGATGACAATATCTGGATATTTTCCTGAAATTCTAAGGGAAACTAAAAATGAATTGCGTTTACCGGAGCACTGTGAGCGGCTAATATGTCACTAGTCATTACTTTCTATGTGTTGACTGCTCTAAACTGCGCCGCAGGGCGGTAGCGGTGAATTTCCATCCGCCAACGTACGCGGTAGAAAGAATACCGCGTGCGTTTTCCGCGTTGCGGTTTCTCTAGTATGTCAGGTCTCGTAAGACAACACGTGCTGGCGGATTTGCGGCTACCGCAGCTTTTTGCGGAACTTCGTTTTAACGCATAGCATGTCACTACACTTAGACGAACAAGAGACATTCGAACTATCAGCGTAAGAAATATCATAACAATTTTTTGCTTGTTAGAGTGAATATTATGTTCTTTCCGAAGCACTCCACTTGTCACAGTAGATGATGCGTCCATGTGAAAAATTGTCTCAAATCCCGACTGCCTACCTCATAGTTCTAGACGCAAAATAAATCAAATTTGCTCATTTTTCTTCTAACATCAATCCCTCACACTCGTATCACTAG
>JACJUY010006956.1:15518-43959 GCA_014220935.1 Platorchestia sp. MABIK
TGATGTGCTTTTCTGTCAATCATTTTTTGACTCAACATTTTACACGGGTATCCCAATACCAATGTGTTATTATCAATTAAGGATGTTTAGGTTAAGAGGTTCTAAAAACCAATGTATCGACATTTCATGTTTGTACTTTATTGGAAATAAATGTTTTTCTTTTCTTTCTTTCTTCCTTTCGATCCTAAAGCGGCCCTCGCCGCAGCGGGCTCATATCTGGTGATTAGAGTACGAGAGGACGGGTAGAAACCGGTCTGAGGAGGAGCTCTTCTACTCATCAAGCGCGAACTTTATTCACCTCTTCAGACTTAAAAAGCTAAAACGCACATTTTTAACGCACGATTGTAATAATGGAGCGATGAATGAAGAGGAATATAAACGAAACCAAATAAATGGCAAATGTTTTCTAGGGCAAGTATACGTATCTATACCTGGGTAAAAACGTAGGGAGAAATAATTTTTTTCCTTTGAGGGAATCAAAGCTCGTTTACTTGAAACTAAAGCTCGTTTTTGTTGAAATCAAATTTTGCTTCGAGGAAATAAAACTCCGAGTTGATGATGTAAACTTGAAAAAGGTATACGAATAGTAGCCAAGCGATCGCAAACAGACGTATCTAAACGCTACAGTAGCCGGAATTAAACGTGCAAGACTGCATGCCTGATTGAAGCCGACATGATAAGGTTTCGCGGAAAGAGCTCGACAAAAACGACTTAAAGTACCACGATCCACCTCACCGAAGGAAATTTCTAAAGCAACCAGTGAAAAAGTAAATGTAAGAATGCTATCTCAGTATCAAAAAATATATTGTCAAACATAACCGATTCGACCTATATTGTAAAATACAGCATCAAATATCAAGTCAATTATCTCATTGATCAGTCTATTGCGAAACTAGGTTAAGTGAATTAGGCTAAAGATTATTGTACACCTTAGAATAATGTGATGGTAGGATGCCCTAGAAGTCGCTGAACTTATTCGGGCCCACAGGTAGCTATACTCTAGTTTGACCATTGTATTAGCCTTAATTAAGAAACATTCTACCTCTGTATCACCTGTGGTAAATAAATAGTTTAAATAAATTGTTTAAATAAATTGTTTAATGACCACCTGAGGGAGTCAGATAGTCCATGGCCTATGATAAGACAAATTTTTGCCCCAGTTTACACTCAACATCAAATTTGATATGGTCGTTTAAAATTGTTGGTTGTGTGATTTCATTAAATAAATAGCGAAAGTAATATTCATCATCATGCTTTACCTAGCAGTTATAGGAGCTTCGATTCCCCATTAGCTTTTCATGAGTCCTTTTATAGAAAGTTTCATTACATTTCAAGATACTCTCCCAAAATTATGCCCATAAGTTTAAGGCATGGATGTACTAGCAATTGCCTTCACAATCGGTAATGCCAGTTCCTGTGTACATTTTCTTGATTAAGTTCTCTTTAATTTACATCCTCTTTGAAAAGGGATAGCAATCAACATTCCTTGTTCGAGTTGAATTATGAAGGTTCTTTTCCTTATCACCTGAGTGACGTATTTTACTACGGCATTGAATTTGAACTCGAAACTTTTTACCCTGGAGTTTCGACCTTCATTTGCGTCACTCAATTTCAATTTTAGTCAACTACTCAACGCTTTCGCTAGCAATAAACCTTTTCCAATTGTATATTCTGTAAAATACGAGCAATTGGCAACCTAACCACGCTCATTCACTTTCTACCGAGTTGTCTATGTTATACTCTACGGCGTGTGTCGGTGTGCACACACCGACCTGACGCGGCCGATGGCAAAGGAAGCGGGAACCATCAGTTCAGAATTCGCCCCACTTCGTCGCGTAGCCAGGGGCGAATTGGCTGCATTGTGTTAACTGGTACAACTTGGCTAGCACCACGGGCTGCTTAATGTAGGGTGCGAGTGTCATTTGAAGATTGGCTTGGTAAATCATTGAACTATATTTAGATTTTAATACTAATATTCACATGAACACTCAATAGTTTTGTAGAATTTATGCAAATTATTTCATGAAGCCGACTTTACTATCAACGCCCGCAACGGATGACCGGAACTGCAGAGATGCTGAAACCAGTAGTCCTTTATTCATTTCGGATCTCAGGTGGACAAAGGCGCCTATCACTACTGTTATGGTACGAGGGTAGCGATGAATCAGCCTTTCAACAGCGCTTTACAGTAGTAGTCTACGGGAATTATTTAGAGTTGAAATGGAGGCCACATTTCGAGCATCACTTGAACACAAATGCCAGTCTGACGACAATTCTTGGGTTACTTGGCCTTACCAGATGTCGTCTTACTGAAAAGGGTACGGCTTCGCTCTGCTTACTTCAATGGGTGTCTTATCGACCATTTCCACATCTAAATGTAATTTCTCCAACTTGAATTCTACGACTATGTCGATAAGAGTGGGGATGCATCACGTGACCTTCCCCACTCCTAGTCATCGGAGCTGGAGACTCACTCAGTGCACATCAAATGCCTCAAACTCCAACCAAACTGAGAGTACAAATGTTTTTGCAACATTTTTAGTCCTCAACAGGTAATTTACCGAGCTTTGCATGTAGAGAACCTGTAACTGCATGTAGTACAGTAAAATAGATTAAACATGTAGTAGTACAACTGCAACTACAACTGTAACTGCATGTAGTACATGTTTCATCACACGTAAAAAAGATACAATAACTTAGGTGAGGGGAAATAAATAACAGATGAAATAACCTCAGATCCCCCCACACTTTTCAGAGTACGAAAAAGAAATTATCGGAAATATTTTCGAGCATACAGAAGTTGATCATTGGAAGCAAATTTTATTATTAATTGCCTAAGACTGACCCCGTTTTCTGATTCAATCTTTCTGTTTCTTCAAATTTTCTCTATTTCCTTATAATGCTCAAGTTCCCATTATAACAAAAGCTAGCGCCCCCATCGTTTTTTTTAAGCAATACCTGAACTTTGTTAAAACTCTATAATTTCACAAGCGTTCCTGCACTGTTCAATTCTCACAATAGAGAAGCCTTCCAAGCCATTCATGATTTTTGACCTCAAAGTCGCATATTCTACAAGCACCTAAGAGGTTCGTTCATAAGGACAAAATGAAAGGAAACACGGACACAGTTATAGTAGATCATCATTAACATTATGTAAAGTTGCTGTTCTCATTTCCACATTTACAGTTAAAATATTCTGTGATGTGAGGTAACAGAACTGGAGCAGCCAATGCACTTTCAGTAGCAAGCAAATTTCATACTTAAACTAGGCATAATTAATTCAATAATTACACATGAAAATAGATGAGGCAGTTTAAGAAACCAAAGAAGCGACGAGGTTGTATGTACAGATATTAGCAGTGGAGTAAAGTAGACGTGCCTTAACGCTGTCTAGCTACAACGCGCAGGTCATTGCTGTTTTGTTGAGTGGAATGCTAAGCATAAATGCTAGCTAATCGATTAGCAAAACGGAGGAATTCAAAGCCTCATTCGGCTCCTTTACATAATGAACGCTACCTCGAGTAGAAACGCTGAAAAGCTAAGCGAAGTAAACGCGGACGCACACGGCGTTCACCTATTATTACAGGGACCTTTGGACGTCGCTCCGAACTCACGTCAATCAGTTACTGATTTTATGACATACGGACTACACCTACGAAATACGACACAGAATATAACTGAAGAATCAAACCCACAAAATTATTTCTCTACGACAAATACTACGTCATCTTGCGTCACGATTTGACATCACAATTGCAAGTCCTTGTACAAGATTGTTTAAACTCGAGAGCGGACAAATGAATCTCATCGAATGCGATGTTACCCGGAGAGTAACAGAGCGGATAGAACACAGATAAGGAAACTAAACTATTCGTCGCTCATAGCATAATGAATTCAAATTGTTACCACTTCAGACTAAGACACATTCATATTATGGCTTATGGGCATTTTTACACTGAGGTGAAAGGCGACATCGCGGAGTAAACATCTGAGTAATACAATCATGAGCAGATACTAAACACTTTGCAGCGGTCATCTCAGACAAGGGTTTCTTCTGATGTGAACAGTGGTGAGATTTTACGGCGAGTAAGCAAGGAAGTTACACTTCAAAATGCTATGGAGGACATCTGGCAGCATAGAATTTGAAGCGAAGTTCGACTACCAATAGGCAGACAGCTTTATTATTATGCTGAATGGACGCATTGCTTAATTTGTTCAAGAGATGGTTGCTTAGTATAAAAACTAGAAAGAAATGAATGCAACAGTATCAAAATGAATTTCTAATTTTCAAACTTGTGAGCCCTAAATAAAATTATAACCTTCAAGCAAAAATCGCACCTAGGACAGTGAATCATCACCAGCCTTAGACGTAGGTGACGTGAAAAATCTAAACGAAAAATACGAAGAACCTTCGCGAATATACATAAGAAATTACATAGCTGCACAAATTCGATTTCTTTAGTTTAAAATCAAGAAAATACGGATTTTATCTAACACCGGTACGAGGCAACGATCACACAGTAACCAGAGCTTGCTACGCAGGTGCCGCAGCTATGCCAGCGCTCCTGGCACTCACAGCTGGAAGGGTTATCGAGACTACTCCATTACTACAGACACTGAAGGTTTATTCACGAGTCGGATTTCTTTCCGCATATATCGCGAGTCATACATAGTTCAGCTTTCTTACTTGTCAAACAGTTCCATTAATAATACGGACCATGGAGTAATTGAGGTTAGTCAGTTTTACGAAAATAACGATTCACACTTTAAATATAAATCGCCTCATCAAAACAACATGCCTGCACACCGCATTCTCGACACGAAGTTGAGGAAGTCAGGATCATCTGTCTCCTACAAGCTCCCAACGGATTCTGGTAACACACTCGACTTCCTCGAAACGCAGGAGAGAAAGTGAGTGAATCAAACCTGGGTGTAAGCGAAGGTGTATTGAATCAAACGACGCGACATGGGTAATCCAACACGCGTGGTCGAGTTTACAGCCTTGATTTAATCAAAATGGGTTATTCAAGGTCAGCGTTTTAACTGCAGTAATCTTCATCGGCAATTAAATCCCTCTTATATAGAAAAAAGCAAATCGCGGTTCATTATTTAATATCACATTGAATTAAACATTACTCGAATATTCCCTTCTTCAAAAGCAGAAAGCTTTCAAGAAATACTGAAGAGCGTGTCCGTATCCGATAAAATCTAATACCATGGTGAAGCTGATCTCTCACAGATGACTGCAAATTATGACATTTCTTCAGGTTGAATGATCGCAAATTAGTTGGTCAAGGAGTGATACCAAAAAAATCAAAATGAGAGCTGAGATCCCACTAAATCAAAGTTTGTTGCAGAGCAAAATTCTATTAACAGTCAACATGAACGTCTCGACGACAGCAACCGACAAAACAAATGCAATGGAATGAGAACAGAAAGAGGCAGTATAAGAGATACGTCTTCATCACCGGAATACGTAAAGTCTGCCGCACGGTGAAGGAATGTTCAATACTTCAAGTAAAAACAGGAGCGAGGACCTCGTGCTAACATGGCTTGCTGAGCAGGCCGTCACAAGCTTGCGCCAATACTGAATAAGATTTTTATATTCCTGCGTAGCTGTGGGGGTAAACATGCTTCCTCCCACAATGAAACCACCAATGGTAACGTCTCTGAAAACGATCGGAAGTTGGATAAAACGAAGTTCAACTACCAAGACAATTTAATTCGAGAAGATAATTCTAATCAACACTCGATCACCAATAAATTTTGGTCGTGAATAAATGAAGATATAAAATATTATGAGGAAGAGGAGGCGCTTAGCAACATCAAAACTTGGAAACGATTCAGCTACATCGTCTCCTAGGAATGAGAACTTAATGAGCTAGTCGGAAACAATTTCAGATTAGTTCGTGAGGACACTTCAACAGTTACTAGGGACTTAGTCAAGCAGAGACAAAAGAAGAGAGTAAAAGTACACTCTAAATACAACAAGTAGTCTTAGAACTAAATAATTTGTTATACAACACAACATTGAACAGTAGATTACATGGAACATTAACAACATTTTGCGACTCGCGACGAGTTTAGTGTGAGGATGGAGAGTAGACAACGGGCGTGCGCTACAGCACACTTGCCATTATCTCAATTGGTACATAGAAGCTAACAATTCTTTCTCTCCTACGTCTCTAAAATGGAATCACGTGTCAAGGGCCAGCCATCGCACAACGGTTTTAAATCCTAATAGCAATCCATCTTTGTCTCTAGTCACTTTACACGTTCCACATTGCCTGGCCGTCCAACAAAGTCTGGAAAGAATAAACATGAACCAATAAAATGCAACAGGTAAAGTCAAACTAAAAAGCGCCGATGCAACGGTAACTAACCTGCACAACTTACAAGTAGGACCAGGCAGAATCTTACCATTACGAATGTTAGAGTGCAAAGCTCGGTAAAAGGAAAAGCTTAAAAAGAATGCAGGCGAAATAAGGATCGAAATATGTTCAGAGAATAAAACAGCTGCGCACCGCAGAAGCAGCAACACTTCGTGAGCGTTGATAAAACAAGGAACGAAAAAGAGGATGGTAGAGCAGCAAATACACAGGAATGGCACGCCGAGGCAACAAGATGCAGGACGGGGAACGCTGCGAGCCCTCGGAAGGGGAGGTAGCAGCAGCAGCAGACCAATTAGCAGTAGACAATGGCAGGGGCTAACGCGAAGCTTGCACGTGCAAGTACGCGTGCACACCACGACGAACACGTTGCTTAGGAGCTAGAGAAAGTAAATGTTCCAGCAGCATCATTTGGGTGCAATGATGAGCAAAGTCAGTACTGAAAGAAGCTAGACTACGCGAGGTTGCAGTTATTAACATTCCCTTTAGGGCGGCGTAGCACAAGCTCATTTGTCCTGATTATATCCACAACCTTGATGGGCATGACACTCGAGTCTTCCTTATCATTCTACTAAAACAATCATTAGAAGTGCGTCCTCAAACAATAATACGAATTAAATAAGGACATTAGGCGTTAGACATGCGATAGCAGTAGCCAAGGTGCTGTAAATTCTGAAAAAAATAACACTTCATTTGTAAAACCAGGACACAAAATGTTTTTGACATGAGAGTACAAGTTCAACTGAGCAAGAACACCTGGCATAATGAAGAAATTTCTCATAAAATACTTCCAAGGCTCGTAGGAACAATCCATTCACCTTGGCACAAATAATCACGGCAAATTAGGAGTGATACACGTCAAACGTGAAAAATTTAAGCAAAGACGAAGAAGATATGAAAATATCGCATCGCGAAGTTGAAAAACTAACACTAGCGTTGCTACATTTAGATACCCAAAAGTGATAGCAGATTATTCTTGAGTTTCCTACCACGATATGAACGAAAGTAGTCCAGGGGCCCTGAATGAAGCAATGAAAGTCCTAGACGGGCTCAACAGGTAAGGAGAGCTCCTTGTTGACGCTGAGGTATTCATTGGGTCTTTTGTGGTCGGTGAGTGCTTTGATGGTCGTCTCATCATAGGGCAGCTCACTCTTGCGGCGCAGCAGCGGCTTCTCCGGGTTGCGCGGCTGTTGCTCGCCGCCCGCCGCGGCCCGGGCGCCGCCGTCCCCTGCACCGAGTACCTGAGTGCGGGCACGGGACAACTCTCATCACACGGCACACAACTTCGACACCAACGCGGGCAAGTTCCCCACGTTCTCCTGACACCAGAACGTGTACGAAAATACGAGCTCGTAAGAGCAGATCCATGAGCTCACATGCGTTACGCTCTCGACCAACACTCGGCACCCAGCACAATCATCACTCAATAGGTAAGCCATGACTCACACACCACACTCAAGGAGCAGCATGGAACACACAAAGCGCAGCAAAAATTAGATACAAACACATTTTATCCAACGTGTCCGTAGATCCCATCAAATTTAGTACAACAAATAACACATACCACATTTTAGGTGTTTGAGTTGCATGCTCACTAAACACTGTGAACAAAGAAACGGTTAAAAGCTGGGGAGGTATAGGAAGGTAACCGTAAATGGAAAGGTAAAAAAAAATTCCGAACACAAAAGGTACAAAGCATCTCGGGTATCATGGAGATTAGCCGGCCGGTTATCTCGGGCAACGGAATGGAACAGCCACGTTACAGTTAGGGTCAAATGAACAAAAATTGAAATAGAACAGGGAGAAAAACAACAAAAACAAGTTTTTAATGAGATTCAGAAAGGAATATAAATGAGAAAATGACCGTGAAGTACAATAAATGCATAGATAAAACAGCATCACGCGCAACACTAAGAAATTTCACGCATTGAACCAACTTACAAGAATATACACAGAAAACCAAAACACGGATCCACAAGACATAACTAGCATACAAAACAAAAGCAATAAGAGTAAATCGAACGAAGTCCATAATACAAGTAATCTCACTAACATGTCTATAAGGAATACTGATGGACATACGCAAAACAGCACAACTTGTAAAGCTTAGTGTAGTTTCCAGACAGAACGCTTCTTCAGCATCATAACTTGATTGTTTGCAGTGCACGCACCAGCCAACGGAGTCACGGCATTAGCGTACTGATTTTTCTTGAAAGATACATCAAGTTAGGTAGTTATTGCAGTAGTATTAATATAATTCCAACTGTCTCAGCAAGAAACTCTTCGAAGACATGATAGTAATAAAAAGCCATGTATTTGTGTATGACCAAGTAGCTTTTTCCAAAGCTGGAGAAAGAAGCCAACACTAACTCGTACCTGCACACCCGCGATTTACTCCTATGGACGACACGCAGACAGGAAATTTCATTTGCTCATACACTTAGGTTCCAGAAAATATAAGGGTATTTCTTGAACTAACTAACACCCACATTTTATTTACGCTTGTTTCACTTTTTTGAAGTAATCCTTACAATGTGTTTATGCTCCGTTTATTTTCGTGAAGTGATAACTACCTCCAGTTGAGCTAATTCTACTTCACAAAAGCACATCCAAAAAAGCTAAGCAACTCAAGCTATGAAACACTCGCAAAAACAATCATTGGTTTCGCATGCATCAATCGAGGAAAACTTGGGGACAGAGAAGGCGCTATTTTCTTAATTCACATCCCATGCTTGAATTTATGAACACATGGAACAGGTTCAAGAGCTAATTTTAGTGGAGTAAAATGATTATAATAATAATACACTCAGTTAACAACAACTTTGGTCAGTGTAAAATGAACCCCCAAAGAAAGAACGGCAACACCTTGAGAAGATCATACATGAGTAAACTTGAATAGTTGTGGTCACAGTCATGTCAAGAACGAGACACAACGGCAACTCAGCGAAGCGAGGAGAAAGATAAGCTGAACATTGAAGTAGAAGCAGTTGATCTTTACGGCACTAAATGCGATTATTGCTTAAAATTCGAGCCAAAATGCAGCTCATGTGAAAGACGTAACGAACTCATAAATATTACTTTTTTTTAAATTATTCTCATGCCGATGGATTAATTAGTGTGATTAACTCAATATCATAACATGCATAAAGCAGGCCCTCTAAATTTTTAAAGTAATTTCCAATTACAGAAAGAGAAGCAGAAGCAATTGCAATACACCAGTAATTTGCCACAATTAATCGAGAATTTCCCCAAGAAGAGAAAAAAAGTCAAAGTTCGAAACTTTTTTGAAGTTTTAGAATGAAAAAAACTTAACTTAGACTCACTTAATCATAAACCACAGTAAATTCTATACGAGTGCTGACAGACCTGTCTAAGGAACTTGGACAAAGTTGGCCAAGGTATGACACGAGTTGAGGTACCCTTCTTACAGATGAGCGCCAAACTAACTAAACTCTCATAAGGAGTTTTTAGTACAGCGCATACCCGCGGCGGGCAGTGTTATGAGAAGTGACGAAATGCTACTGAAGTAGAAGACGAAGTGAAGTTGAGCAGGTGTAGCGTACACAAACTTACAAACACAGCAGGGAGACGATAATAAGGCAGAAGGGTAGCGCGCTAAACAACGAGAGCGAGCTTCTTTCGACGACTGACACTTGAGAACTATATTCCTACATAGTAATTACAATTAATTTGATTTATGAGTGCCGAAAAGCAATACATATTTTGCGCCCTCGAGCACGCCCCAATAGGGCGAGGAAAGCTATCAAGATAGCAAGTCGACGCTAGCGGTCACTTGCGTCTGACCCATACACCCAATATGGCTCTAGAATTCAGCAATCTCTCAGCTTCTGGCACCTAAAAATATAATAAGACACCCTGAACAAACTTACGAAGGTACCTAATTATTAGAACTTATATCCTAAAACGTATTAATTCATATGGGAGCTCCAGCAAACACAAACACACACATTGAGTGGAATGTTATGATCAGGTTCGTTAGAGTGATACCGGCGCGCTCCCTCGCCACGCAGTCGCGTCACAGCAGCAAAGAACATCACCACGTCTTTTTATCGTTAATGCCGGAGGCTCGAGTTACCCAGTGCCCCTACCTAAACGTTCATCTAAGCAATGAAAGCCACCAATAAACGCTCTTTAGTTAGAGAAGAAGTCCTCTGTCACTGTAGAAAATTATTTGCTTTTCATGGAAGTTACTTTTTCATATTTAATTTATGGTTCACGAGCAGCAGTTATGAGGAAATCAACCCTACAGGAGGTAGCGTGGAGACTTAACAGTAAAGGCAAGGTAGCTATCATCCCCTACAGGCAGCTATGCACATCAATGAGGTAACTAATTCATTATTACACGTATGATCACATGAAAGCCAGTCAGTGCTAAATACTTCTACCTCTTAGCCACTACGCTAGATTAATTTGATATACAATTTTAATTTCACACGATGTATACATTTTACGTACAATTGAGGGTAACTCTTACCTTGAAATATTGATGCGGTCGCTAAAGTTAAATAGAAGTGATAAGTAGACACATCAATGCAAGTTTTACGAAGTGATTCAGGTCAACGCGCATCCATACACGCTTCTCTCGGCACCATCACACAAAACTGTACTTGTAATGCCGCAATATTTCTATGTCACTAATGTCGACAAGTATGAAAATAAGATATCTACAGTGTTGCAACCTTGAAAATTAAAAAGATTTCACACTGATAATACATCCCATGCAACAAAACAGCGATCTAATGAAGGAAGGTAATTTTTTGCATTTTTGGGTGCTTTCTAACATTCAAAAGCTTCATTTGAAGAGACGTTAAACTAACTACCTTTGGTTATGAAAAAGTGCAACAAATCGCAACTCCCAGACTTGCACTAACAAATTTCAGAAGATAAGGAAAAAAGCACACAATGGGCAACACAGAAAGGACAGCGCGCTCACTGATCATGCTCACATTCAAATTACTGTCTAAAGCACGTTAGTCAGGGCACAAAGTAGCAGCTAAAGCAAAAGATGCGAAAAGAAGAAATTGAGGGATAACACAGAGGCATGGGAATGATGCACGATTACGCTTTTTTATTAGTCGATTCGAGAGTTATTTGCGGGGGTCAGCGAACTTGATGCACTTAGTGCCTTCACAGGCACGGCAGGAAACAGCAACGCTTATTGAACACGCATGGTGGTCACAAGCCAAGGAGGCAACACTCAATGAAGTGCAATCAGCTGAGAAAGGAAGGGAATTCAAAGGCAGTAAAGCGTGGAAGTAAAGTTTTACAGGCCCCTGCCAAATCACCGGAAAATACAGCATGCTGGAGCCACACATTTAAATCATTATTTAAATCCAACTTGTTCTCTAGACTGACGAAACAAAACTTCTAAACGCATGCATCCTTCTCCCAGATGATGAATCTTGCTTGAACGCCGAGATGCTCGTTATTGGTTCAAGCTTCGATTTTGCCTTGCATGCCGAGCCTTCCGCTAGTCCAGCCACATAACTCAGTGAATCAAAAGGTTTTGTCCATAGAGGTCTTTATTTTCTTTGAGAACAGAGCTAAAACATTGCAACAAGTAACGACTGCTTTTCCACAGCATGAGGTGAACCGAAATTGACATGTTTTGACGAACAAAGAATAACTTTCTCAGAACAGTTTCAGCACGCGTTAAAACCCGAGACTGTCGCACTAAGGTAAGGTACATCGACCATTTAAGCATTTGTTTAGAAAGCATTTTTTTTTTCAACCACTGATTGCACCAGGCAAGTTTGGATAAGGTCAGGTTGTGAAATGCTGGCAGAGCATTTCACCAGAAATATGTCTCGACTCGTTTGATGTAATCTCATCTCATTTGAACCGAGCATTTCTTGAAGATCTCGGCAGGGATTGCAGGTCGCAGCTCTACACTATGGGCGAGATGAGGGGCAAAGGACACCCAGAACTGGAGGCTGAAGTGGAAGAGATGCTGAGCTGAGAGTCCGGGGAGGCGGCGGAGGGACAAGCGGCGGTGAAGAGGCGGCAGCTGGTATTACTAGCACTAAATCAGGACACGGGCTGTCGGTGGTCGTGCAGACGCAGACCTGACAGCTGTCGTGGCAAAACAGAACAAATTCCTTCATCTATCGTCTTTAACATGAGCGCCACACAAGAACGACTTACAACGCTTCCTGCTAGGTAAAGATCACAATGAAGCACGTTAGGAACGCCTAGTACGATGAAATTTTTACGCAAACCAACTAAATGAGTGTACCATTATTAAGTAAAAGAGATGAAAAGTCCTCTAAGCTGATCTCCCGTACAAAGCAATACCAATTAAGAATAACCAGCACAGGATACTACAGAGAAAAACATCCGAGAACCCACATGGAAGGCTTCGTGCAGAGTGCCTTAGCTTTGTAACACACGATCTTAATTTGCACGCAGAATAAACAGTGAGAGGCCGTAAGAACAAGCGCCCAAGGACACATGAATCTTTGATAATAATAACAGTGACACAGAATAGAGTGACAGAATACAGACCATTATCCACTTTGTGAAAGAAACCAGGACATTTGGCATACAAATTTGAGAGAATTATAATTTGTAGACAGCTATCTCATTCCTACATCATGTGAATTAGCAGCACTTGGCAGAGTTTAATTATAACGTAGTGCAATACGTGAAAAAGAGTGAAATCATTTCACAGCAACACCAGCAGTGAGTCGCTCGCGCGCAACTGGCATGGTTGGCGTCAAAAAAACGTCCTCACGAAAAAAAAACGCAAATAAAAAACGTCAAATAATCTTGAAAAAGGAAGAAAACCCCTACAGCCAAAATTGTTTTGCTTTCCAAGAGCTCTAAAGCGTTTTTTCCCAGTAGATTTCTTTATGTTAACTTTAACGACAGGCAACCTGGAGGTATCCAATCCAACAATGTCAGGGTGTCTTCGTATTCAGAAGACAAAAATAAGTGGAACACTACTTGTGAAAAAAAAAATTGATGTTTTTGTTCTCAGGTACTGAATGACTTTCAATACGAGTGGGTCAGAGGAGCTCTGTCCTTGTAACTATCACGGGAGGAGCGGCAAAGCACCACATAGGCAGGGTTCCTCTATCTAAAAACATGATACCGTGAGCCAATCACAAGAAGCTGTAAAAAACACAATACGAGGCTATTTGAATTTTTGTAGCAATCGTTTTTACTGTTTCAGATAACGATATTTGTTCAAATCTCGAGTACGAGCGCAGTAAATCTGGGAATCAAATCGAACCCAACATCAGCCCGGCTGCAGAATCTCACCTCGCCACCACAGCAGACACCCACTCCGCGCACAGTTACACTCAACACATTCAAACGTGTTACTTACCAATCACATTCAAACGTCTCACTCACCTAAAAAGTTCAAATCCAAAACGTATCTATAACACTCACAAGAGACTCACCCGTAACATTCAAATGCTACACTCATCCAAAATAAAATGCAACACCCAACATAGAACGTAACCCTGCAATAAAATTATTATTCCAAAACTAACACTACTAAAACGCCATCATAACCTAAAACCTTCGCCCAAAGAAGAAGATAATAAACGTTAGCATGTTGCACTAGTACAAATATTGAGTCCTACATCGAAGCTGATAAAAATTTCATGCTGAACAATCTACAAGCATATTCGACAAAGTACAAAGAAGGTGCAGAAACGATTCAGCAAAAGTATATGATGGTTTCTTTGTTAGTTTTTCGCAATAACACGCGGAAAGTGTGAACTTCAGTGAGAAGCCCACATTTCACATTAGATAAAAACGCGTTTTCTGCCAGGACGCCTCCAGTGAGACGCGAGACGCTCGAGTCAAGTCTCGATACACAGAGGAGTTACTCTGCTGTAAACTAGATGTAAGGATGCTGAAGCTCACTGTCTCAGATAACAGCATTCCAATAAAACTAATGTAGCCTAGAATAAACCACCCATGTGCCCGAGTCCACTTTATTGAATGATGGAGAAATTCCAAAACTTAATAAATCTTTCAGCTAGAAAGAAGCCAGTCCATTTCGAAATGCAGTCCAAAAATTTAAGAAGCAGTGGAAGACCCGTCATGTCACGCACCACAACACCCCTGGACCCAAGCAACACCGGCCAGCCTAATGCGGCCTGCTACGAACACGACGAAATGCGCACCTCTTTAGAGACCCCATCTGCATTGGAGGCAATGTTGGCTGCGGCTCCCTCACTGGCGTCGAAGTCGCCGTCCAGCTCATCACTAAGCATGGCGTGCGTGTTGGTGTAGAGCAGGGACGACTGCGCTGATGTCTGCATGATGAGTTCCGAGTACTCGCCGTACAGCGGGTTCTGCTCCGCGCGCGACTCCACAGCGTGCCAGGCGTCCTCGCGTTCTCGTATCCTTTCCTTCTCCCTGCACACGTTCTCTTGCGTTACACACGCCCACATAACCGACATTGTTCAGCATCTAACCTAATGATACCCGTTGAGTGTTTATTTATATATTTGTTTGGTGTCCGCTTCTTAAAAAACATAGGATGTATATTTATTTGTTGGTATTCGTTACGCTTTCGTCTGAGTTTGCGGTATCATGGATACCAAATTCCTCAGTGTAACATAAAAAGATGACCTTTACGTGCACTGATATGTTTGACATTTTATAAGGATAAGTTTTGGTTAGGAGAATAGTTTTGGTTAGGCTAGGATAGGAAAGGTTGTGTTAGGTGAGAATTTGTAAGGTTAGCATGGGTTAGGTATGTTGAAGGAATTTTTTCCAAGGGTCCACATAGCTTAACGACGACATTGTCGTGGAATTTACACGGGTCCTGCTACTGCCTAAATAATACCTTTGGTTTATTTGCTTGGAGTCCGCTTCTTCCATTTCTCTGCCACGCTCATAAGGATAGTTATAATGACCGTACATGTGATAAGAGTTTCACCCGTGGACAAGTACAAGAATATTTTTTAGCACAGGTACTGTTAGGATGGATATCCGTTTTTGTATTTGTTTACCATCCATATCTGGAAGGTTTGTTAAGAAAGGTTTTGAATTCCCTCATTTTTAACGGGCCGTGCACACTAGTTCCTAATAAAACAAAGCCAAGAGTTTCGAGAAGTATGCAAAATTTCACCTGAGTTGAATACACTCAAGAACTGCCTAGATTCTAATTACCTATCCTTAACTTCAAACGTCACTTTGCTTCAAAACATTTAGTTTAATACGTTAAGTTATGAGAACAAGACTTTGTGAACAAAAACGTAAAAAATGAAGGCAGGAAAAAGAATGTAGAAAGTCAGGAACCATCGTCTTTCAGAATACTGCAATGAGTGACACCATTTATGAAGTTGGACATGCAGAAGATCATAGGTGAATGCTCAAGACCCTGCTTCTGAAATAGAATGACGGACATTAGATAAATTATTTCATTACTGAACCTCACTGCAACGTTTGCCTGATAGTTACGTTTCACTGCCACCTTTTTCTTTGATTTCTACATGCTTCATCACAAAAACAACGCAGGTTCAAAATGGCCGACAGTCTCACCAGAGAGAACGTTCACCACTTACTCAGGAATAGGACACATGTTGACCAATAAGTAAAACACTAGAATACCGCACAAGTGTACTCTAGAGCTAAAAGCTCAGTGAGTAGCATGACACTAATGTGTATAAAATAACTGAAAATGATACTGATGCTAGTTGAATTATACACAAGTCAGGTGAGTGGCATCACCATGTTTGATGAAAGTAAAAACTCTCAATAGTTGAGGAAGTGTGTATACAATTGATGGCAACAAGAGCTTCTTAGGCTGAGGTGCGGCATGATCAGGGAGTGGCAAGTTCTATTCTACAGCAACTGAATAGTTACTTACTTCTGTCGGTCAGGCTTATACTTCTGAGTGCAGTCGTCGAAGAGCTTCTGGTTCATCTCCATGAAGAGCTTGAGAGCGTTGTATATCAACCCGTGGATGGTCCTGGGGAACAGTAACAACATGGATGAATTCTAGGTCCATGAACTTGTTCAGAGCTAAGGTTTTGTAAAGCCCCTTCGTATTGATAGCTGTATAAGGGTTGAGAGACCTAATAAGGAAACTTGATGTCTAATTTAAAGGTTCAAATATCGGCAAATTCTAAGCATGAGATACCATTTTTTCTTTCTGAGAGATCCGAACAGTCAATGAAAACAGAACAATTAACAATTTTAAAACAAAGAAATTGAAACTAATATTGGGTACAAATGTTTGATGACTTCACAACAAAACTGACGACTTTCAGATGGAAAGGCTCTTATGCCTCATAAGAAATCTGAAAAATATAATAACAGCACGTCCTTGCCTAGAGAACTTGGGTAAACCAAACCACACATCATTCAGGGGAATATAAATAAAACCATTCACTCCCCAGCACCCCGCTACATCTACTCCCTTGTGCTTGCTGAATGAATTTTAGATCATAAGGTAAATTAAGCATCCTTCACCACAAAAAAGGTGTTCAAAAGAGGTTAAGGATGTAGGCACCATTTGGTATGAGTTTAGAGAATGCAGAATCTACGCACTAAATGTGTTGCCTCACTAAAACTCCTGCAAATAGAAACAGTTAGGAAGGAAGTTTACAAAACATGATTACTGCTGAAGAAGATAGTAAAAGGATGTTGAAAAACAGGACAGTAGCAAACCAAGAAAAGATGATCAGTAGCAAACAAAACATTTATTTTTTTTAAGTCATCTTACTTTCAGCTTGGGATCTAACACTTCTCCCTAGGAATGCTAATTCCTATAGGTACAAGAGCTGTCTCCACCTGAAGAGTTACTAACTAAAACTGTAGCCATGTTTTATTTTCCATTTTGTGCACACCTTCTGAAGATGTTACGCACGGTTCAAACAATGATTTGAAGTATTAGAGTTTTTTTCCTTTTATCAACATCAACATCAAATTCATTGGTAGGAACAAATATTAGGAAAACATCCACAAACAGTGATGGTAACCAAGATACGATTGATATGCTTTAAAATTTCATCAGGGGTACTCGTAGAATAAGCCGCACTAGTTATATACACCACGACATACTACACATCCCACGTAACCTATGTTCAAGCATAACCACGATGGAAAAATTGAAAAACCATTAGATATGACCACTGAAGGGCTTGTCGATGACTCTTTGCTAGAGAGAAAAGAAAGGGAAAATTAGATCTCAAATTATTTGTCACAAGACTGGTGAAACATAATTGAAAGAGAACCCATTGCTTTTATCCTCCATGCATGCTCACTAAACAGGATGAGAGCGAAAGCAAAAATATTCACTTATCTAAAAAATTCACTACGACCCCAGAGTAGCCAGACAAGGAATATCACGCTAGCACTGGAACGTTACAACCAAGACTGAGACGGGCCTGGCCAGAACTGACTTGTTCCAGTGGGTCTTGGAGTGCTTGTAGAGCGCAGGGAACATGATGGGCAGGATGGTGTGGGCGTTGTCGCTGATCAGTGAGAGAATGTACTCGTTGTTCCAGTAATACAGGGCTCTCTCGGCCACCTGCACAGCAGGATCATGCAAATTCTTTTACAAAAAATAGTGTGATCAATTCATGTAATCAAGCCACACATATAATACAATTCTGCAATGAGGATGTGCAATTATTTTGAACTGCCAATGGCAAAAAAACCTTCACTACCTCTAACAGTATCTACATAAAATGTTTTCAAAAGAGTAACCTTTGCCACACGGCGTTCCCTTGTACAGGGTGTGACAAACCAAATGCCTGCGTTTTGAAAAGGCTATTAGTGCAAATCAAATGCCCGCGTTTTGAAAGGCTATTAGGAAAAGTCAAACAGTACTTGGAGAATTATTTGTTGTTTTATTCGAATCGGTACACAATGCAGTTTGTGTGCTCACTCTTTGAAGATGGCATCAGTGAGACGGTGTGAACATCTTGCTATCACCACCACAGCCGTTCAAAACTCGGGCATTTGAGTTGCCCCACTCTGTGTGAGAATGCATGGAGCAGTAGCACCACTCACCTGAAAGTGAGGCGACGACACACACTTAGCCAGCTGTACAAAGAGAGGCACCATCACCTTGGCAAATTCATTGGGTTCGATCACGTCCAAGATCTCTTCCAGTTCATTCAGAAACATTACCTGAAATACATATTAATCACAAGTAGAAAAAAACGCCTGAAAATCAATGATGTTCAAAAATTCAACTCATAAATGGACATATAAGTATTTATTTCTTAATTTATATCAACAAATTAGTTTACTTTTACATTCACCTATGATGTTTTCAATTTTTTTCTTTTTTTTTCAGAGTAATCGTTGAGAATGACTCGTTGAGTTGAAACGTTCATTTTTAACTGTAAAGCTTTTAATATAAAATGTTACATCAATCAAAGCCTTATTCCTTGCTATTATTTTCTTAGATTATAAAAAGTAATGCAATATTTCAAGCAGAAATGTGCATTTCTAATAGGCCAGCCACATTTACAGAACTTAAACACACATGAAAAAAAAAAGTGTGCAATTGTGCATGTTTCAAAACCAATTTAAGAGATATGCTATAACCAAATTGATAAAACCATAATTTTCTAAGTGCTACTTTTAGATCAAAAACAAATATAAAGCTTAAAACTAAGCTCTGCATGTATGGTGTTGGTAACATTGGCTTGCCACAACAACACAAAGACAAGACAGCAAAGGCTGCAAGACGGACGGCAACAGTTGGAAGACTACCTAGGTGTTAGCAAGACAAACCTCCTTTGGACTGTGCACTTTAGGCCAGAATTTGAGGAGCGCAATGATGACCGGCTCAGTGAGGGAGGGATCCTTCTCGAGGAACTGCACCACGCAGTATGCCAGCTGCGGGTGGTACACACTCAGCGATTTGACTTTGTGCAGCGGCAGCAGAACCTTCAGCAGGAATACTTTGTGCTCCTCTTTCAGTGGTAGTGCAAACCCATTAATAATACTGCACAATAGAACAATTTGTGTCATGAGAAAAATCAAGAAATAACCCCCTAACCATATGTTAGTAGCAACATCAGAAGACCAAATTTAAATATTATTCTTATCCTTTGTACTTTAAATTATAGTTTTCATCAGTTAAGTGAAAACTTTTAAATTTAAACAATAATTGGGTTAAGTGATGAACATGGAACGATTTCAAACAACCACAACTTGATTTTATCAGACATGCTCACTACAGAACCAGAATGATAAAATAATACTTATAGTAGATGCTTGTAACAAAGGCATTTCTAAGAGGGAGGAAGAAGGCACCATTTGGTATGAACGTTAGGGAACACAGAACCTATGCTCAAGGTGCATAGAGATCTCACAGTTTGAGATCTCACAAATTCCCCCTGGGAGTGCCAATTCCCATGGATACAATAGTTGTGTCTCCCTGAGAGGTAAAATGATAACTAATCTTCTGAGATGCACCCTGAGGAAAATATTAAACTTGCCTAATTTCACCAAATTCATCATTTGCCCATGGTCCCACCATTATAGAACAATCAAAACCCTTATTCTTCAAATATTTTATCAAATTCATTTCAATACACAATTAATCATTAAATTTAAAGATGAGAAAATATTATTTTCTCTCTTATATTAATGATGGCACAGAACTAAAAATAAACCAGCATCAAGAGACATCTGAAAAAAATTCAGCAAATTATCCCTTAAAACGAGGGAGCAATGCAGGAAGTCCAGCAACAATGACAGCAGTGGTGACAGGACAACACCTCACGCAAGCAACTCGGCGCCCCTTCATTGCCTCCAAATATAATGCAAAGAAGACAAAGTAAGTAATTGAATCTTTACAATAAGACCCCAATATTCTACACAGGAACCGTGAGTTAATGATATACTCCTAACGAAAATTGATTTCTTCATGAAGCACCAAAGAAAAAATTTGGTTTCCACTGGAAAAGAAACTAAGAAATTAAAATACCTTGGCATCACGCCTCACCACACCACCAGCACTAGAAGTCATTACTCTACCAACACCAGATAAACCACATGCCTCATCACACCACCAGCATCAAATTGACAGCATGCAACACAACACAATCAGCAACACAACACCATCAGCACCAAAAAAAATGCATGCAACACAGCAGCATCCGAACAGCTGTAGTTCCATGCAACACTAGACCACCAACATTGCACACGAAAATAAGAGTTTGCCACCCAAATATGGCACTATGGCAATTTAAGTACAAACCTCACCTTCCTAAAATTTCTAATAATTCAGCCACGCCGTTGTGATGCTCCGTCTCATAGATAAATCTGAAAATCAAAAGCACACATGAGTATAAGAATGACAAATGGAAACGTTCAGCAACTTAGCTACAGAAAAAAGTAATCAAAATTATTTGGAACAGAGTTTGTAACAACACATGTATTTATTTTAAGAAAAACAGCAAAATGCCATGAATATGACTAACCTGTAGAAAATATTATTTATTTGCTTCCGGATGAAAGCTCGAAGGCCCAAGAACTTCCCATATATTCTATGTAGTGTGGTTTTTAAGAAATCTCTCTCACGAGGATCTTCCGAGTCAAAGAGCTCGAGCAATTGCATTACAAACTTTTGATCAATATATTTCTTGGCAGTCTGAGGGTGGAATTCAGGGTTCTCCAGGAAGCGAAGGAAGAACTCGTACACAAGCTGCAGATGGGGCCAAGCTGCCTCCAGCGTTGGTTCATCTTCTTCAGGGTCAAACTCGGCACCTGCTTCCAAGGTAGGACCGAGCGATGAATGATGAGTTAGCCCCCCCTTGGCATCAATTGAAAAATTGGAGCTTGACATGCAGGCTCACAATTCAACAAAGCACACACTAATTTCCCATTTAGGAGCTGATACAAAGATGAGTTTCCTTCTCTTTCTCCATATAATATATTACATGATGCAAATTAATTTAAAAATACAGCTAAAAGAAATTGTAAAAGAGCTTCAGGATATGCACAGGTAATGACATCTTGGTAAATAATAATGACAATAACCTACCAAGTTTCTATTAATGCAATGCTAATACAATAAGATTGAAATAATTTTCAACAAAATTTGACACTGCTATCAGGCACACACACAACCTAAAAGCAAATCTATTGGAGTAAATTAACCTTTCTTAATGAATCAACCGACAACATATCAATAAAAGATGGGAAAATATTTAACTTATGTAAGCAAAAGAAAACCATGTGGTGTCAAAAAGAGTTGAATAGGATTATATTTTTTCAATCTTTCCAGCATTGACGCTAATAAATACGGCATTACGCAGGTGCCTGCACCAGTTAGCCATGATGTATTAGGCAATGTTCAAAGCACCATAGACAAATGCAGTACATCAGCTCATTAATTTAAACTAGAATACAATGAATCTACGGCTCTTCTAGCCAAAAAAAAACACAATTTGAAGTAGCTTAAGTTAAACTTAAGTTGAATGACTTCAAGGTTTCTACAGCACTTAAAGACAAAGGCAAGATCAAACTCCTACCAGAAGGGTTGGTTGAGGGCGGCAAGGTCCTGAAGAGGTTGACGCTGAACATGGTGACCACCTCTGGATAGACAGGCTCGGTGATGACGTTGCGCTGAGTGGTCACGTACTCTACCATCTCGTTGAGAGCGGCCCTCTTCACTTCCTTCCATTTCAAATCACTCAGGGGATCAACAAGGAAGTCAAAGAGAACACAGCACTGGCGGATTTTCTGAAGGAACAGCTCTTCCCTTTCGTTTGGAGCAGCATCTGTTTGTGGAAAAATAATTCAGGTCTATCTTATTGAGGTTTTAGCATCAATTCCTTTATGTACTTCGCAATTTTAAAATTTCCCTAAATGATAAGATACAATTAGGATAAAAAAAATAGCATGAAACACTCAGAAAATTTTCCCATCAAATTTTTGGTAAATATTTCTCTCATAATAGATATTTTGGTGTTCACCAAACAAAAACCTGTTTCTAACTCACATCTAACAGGTTGTGCAACATGTTTCTAGAACAAGAGCAAATTTCAGGCGCTGACCAAAAGTTTTTCAAACATGAGTATAAATTAATAACTGAGAAACATTTCAGAAAAAAGACATGTTAAGCAAGAATTTTGCCAAGCATATATGTGCACTTCAATGAAATTTCTCAAAAAATGTTCCATTTGCCATTTATGTAAACATTGATCACAATAGATAAAATTTTCTTGGCTTTACAAAATTTCAATAGAATAAGCAGAACAGTTTTCACTCTTAGTAAAGAAATATTGGTCCCATGAATGGATATTGTAAAGCCATCTAATTTTAAAGTTTGAATATGAGGCAGACAGGAATGCAATCTGAACTACCAATAAAGAATTAATGTTACTGGCCTAAATATTAAAGCAACAACAATACCTCTTATAGCAGCCAACTTCTGTAACTCTCTATCCTGAGACACATTGAAACGTGAAGAGTTTTGTCTTTTGTCTTTCTTGATGACAGGAGTGTTGGGTGAATATTTAATTTTGTTAATTTGGGTGGGAGGAGGGCCTTGAAGTTCCTTGTTGCTGTCAGAGGAAGAGTTATTGTTGGTGGAGAGGTCAGTTGATGGGGCACTGTTGGCATCCCCGTCTGCAGCGTTGTTATTGGTGGACGAGCTTGTGCTGAGATTGTCATCTGCCTCACTCGAGCCCTCCACACCTGAGGGGTCCGGCCCTGCACCTCCACTCATTTCAGAAGCCTGAAATACAGCACAACAGAAGGTAAAATTACACCAAAAAAATGCAATACCAGCAGAGTGTACTGAAAATCACTATAGGTAATTACTATTATTATTATTATTTTAAAGATTTAACCTCTATTTTTGTTCCAATAAGCAACAATGAGTTTAACAAAACTTTATGAGGTTTTGAAGTTGCACCATGAAGATGCTAAATTTACGTGTCTCATTGGTAACATAAGAATTTTGGTATGAGAAAAATGTTAAATAAAAATGAAGGATAATTGTGACATAATAGAGGTCTGTTGCACAGTGTACTGGCCTTCCTAATGAGGGATGCAGTGAAGTAAAACATGAAAGGTTTAATAGCAAATCTGAAACCCCGTAAGACAACTGCTACAAATATTGCTGATTTTGCAGTAACCACAATCCAAAAAAGTGCTCACACACATGTAGAGGTTGGAAATCTTTTATCTAAACACATCTTTTGGAACAAGATTCATTATCTTGTGAAACATGATAAACAATGTTACCAAACATTCTAAAACTAGTGAAGAACATTAATAATGCATTCAAAGATGATAATTAGGTATTCATTATAAAACTAGATAACAAGATATTCATAATGCTTTACAAGTAAGTATAGAATGGTAAAAATAACACAGTGTTCAACAGTTGCTACAAATCAGGATACTCATTCATAATTGATCAACATTTAGAACTGAATTTTGAAGTCACACATAGTTCTTTATCCACAAAATTTATTATAATTAGGTCATATAAACGTTTTACTAAAAAATACAAAGCACTAATGCACAATAAATGAACACGCAATAAGAAGTCAATTTTTTGTAACAAAAGTTAAATTAACATTAAAATAAAAGCAAAATAAACAATTCCTGAATTTTGCATAATATTTCAACATCTGAGAGCATTGATGTGAGACCATTGTACAACACACTGCATTTCGATTGGTTCTAAGAAAAATTATGAGTGCACACTTAAATAAAAATGGCTTATATTGATTGTGAAGGCAGTATAAAACTATTCAACAAGTAAGAGATCACAACACATTGTCTTTTGTCAGGTACATTTACAACTGGTCCTCTAGTTTTAGATAAATACTTTTACTTAATATTTGATTTTTGTACAATAGTGTTATAATATTGGTTAGTTCAAGATTCCTTAGCCACAACAAAGCAATCTCAAGATAACAGAGGCTATTTAGCTTGGACTGTAAAAAGAGTAGAATCTATGTACAAGGTGTATTCCCAAACATGACACCCTGAGCATAGAAACAAGTTAGAAAAAAAAAGCCAAAGAGAGATGGCAAAGAATGCAAAAAAACTAAAAACGCAATGTTGGAATAAAAGATGCAAGTTTCAGAAGCCTCCCTTTAGGTGCAGTAACCAAGCAATAGTTCCCCTGAAGCACCAGTCTTCATAGCATTGTATTAACAAACCTATATAACTTAAGCCAATTCAGTATCTAATGACCACTTTAGAGATAACTTTGGTACTTTTCTTCAATTTCAGCCTTATCATTTGCTTCTACTGCCAATGCAGACTTTTTTTGGTCTGTTAGGGTTGAAATATTCTGAATAACTTAGCCAATCTAACCATAATTGGCATCATTTGTGATGAATTGTCTTAAAGGGTACTAGTTCTTCAACTCATTCACTGCTAAAATTAAATCATTTTTGATCATATAGTTGTAATTACATAGATTTTACTTCAAACATTTATAATGGTCAATATTGATTTTATTGTTAATAGTTTTAAAATTTTATTGCCAAATTTAGGTTATTGGAGACAATTTCCAAAAAATGATATCGGGCTTCCAAATGCTTAGTTTTAGAGATATAGCATAAATAACGTTTGGGTAAGAACCCCATTAACAGCAGTTTTGATGGCTCTTCCGGCGTTTTGCAGATGCAGAACACGCAAATTTTCTTGGCCTGAGAACACTGGCCTCGGTATGGTAAAGTTAAGTCATTTTAGGTTTACTTGGGTTAGTTGATTTAACTAACCTAACTTTACCCAACCTAATCTCACTAATTGTTACGCCAAAACCATATTTCAGCTTATTTACGTGTCTGTTTGTTCAATTTTATTTACGATGTTCCTATAACTTCAAAGTTAAAAATCTCAAAAAGCAAGCATTTGGAAGCAAAACGTCATTCGTCTAAACGTCTTAAAATGTATCCTATTACCTAAATGTGACAACAAAATTTTAATAATCATTGACAACAGTAAAATCAATATTTACACTTTATTTAATATTATGTTTTGGTATTTGTTGAGGACAACACACTATTTGATTTTTAAATTTTATTACATCAAAATACACAACTTTTCTTCTATGCACTTTCCGTCGCAAATTAGAATTCAACAAATAATGGCGGCAGGTTATATGTCGCAATTCTAGTCTTTTGAGTGGGAAAAATCGTAGCGCTCTGATAGGATTTCTTTTCCGCCAGCTCAAATGCGTGCAAATGACTGTTAGGTTAAGTTACATAAGGTTATATTAGGTTACGTTAAGTTAGGTTGGGTTAGAATAGTTATGTTTTACGTCATTGCTACAACTCGTTGAAAATTTATTTGCAATGGAAAGTGCATAGAAGTTGTTTATTTTGGTGTTTTCAACACTATACAGGAAACAAAACTTTGAAAATCAAATAGTGTATGGTCCTCAACATTTGCCTTTGCTTACTTTCATCATTGTTAAAGCTCAACTTTTAGTTTATTGTGTTCAATAATTATATATACTTCCTAATTCATTGAGGTAGTGGTATTTAATTTGCTGAGAATCACTTATTGTACAATTGATTGAGGCATTTTTCAATGGCATATATGCGGGAGTTAACATTAGTTCTTGTACTCAAAATTTATTCTTCTTGCTTTCAGTTCAGACATCAGCACCTCATTTTCATGCTGTGAACAATTAAATGGTACTAACAGGACCAATGAAAATTTCACAAACATTGTGATTGTTAACCTAGGTTAATCCGTGAAAAAATTCATTCAACATTACCAAGCCTATGAAATTTCATATATTTCAATGCATGTAGAAGCAGTCTTTTAATGTTATACCGAGAAATTCTGTCTCCCTGATACCGCAAACTCGGACGAATGCATAACGGATGGACGAAGTAACGAAGAAAGGAACAAGTAGAATATTAGGTATTTGTGAAGGAGAGGACAATAATCGATTTTCCAATTTTTGCTGCCTAAACTTAGTTTATTAGATCTAAATAAATTATTTTCTTCTTTGCACTTTTTGGGGGAAACGAGTATTTAACCAGTCATAGCCGTATGTTCATTTACGTCTTTCATGACGAATGCGCTCGAACAAACAGCTACTAATCAATTTTCAAATTTTTGTTGCTTGAATCACAGTAATAACGTCAAAATAAGCTACTTTTCTTCTATACACTTTTTGCAGCAAATGAGTATTTTACAAGTTAGAGCAATAAGTTTAATTGTTGCGCGATTGAGCTGTTAAGAATACGTTTGGGTATTTTGTAATTTATTATTTGCCAACCCCGCGGAGCCTGAACCAACTTTTAGGAGTTGCCATCTGACGCGCAAATGAATTACTTCCCGCTTCAAACACCAAAGTTGCGGTCACTAATTTACCGCCACAACTCGTTAAATATTTATTTGCCCCAAAGGTGCATAGAAGACATAGAAGGTGCTTCAAACACTAAAGTTGAGGTTTCTAATTTACCGCTACAACTCGTTAAATACTCATTTGCTCCCGAAGACGCATAGAAGATTATTAGTTAGTTTTAGCCTCCCTATCCTCAACAAATGAGATCCAAAGAGAAGAAGGAAGAAGGCACCATTTAGTATGGAGTTGAGGGAACGTGGAATCTATGCAGAAAGGGCATAGAAACAGTAAGATGAGAAAGAAGTTCATGAAACAAGATCAAAGTTGAAGAAGAGAGTAGTAGGTGTTGAAAAAACAGTACAGCAGTGAACCGAAACAAAGTTGGTCAGTAACAAAACAAAAACCTATGTTATTTTAACAAAAGGAAAGCCTACCTAACCGTTAGCTTGGGCCCTCACATTGTCCCCCTGGGAGTGCTAATTCCCATAGATACAATAGCTGAATCCCCCTGAGGGGATGGCGCATAGAAGAAAAAATTTCTATTTTGATCTAATTAACCATGTTAAGGCAGCAATAAGTGAAAAATTTATTATTATCCTCTCATTCACATTTACCAAATACTATATAGGCTAGATGAGGCCTAGCACAAAATGAGAAAAATTAAAACAGAGTTATGATGAAGTGTAGGAGAGGTTCATATTTTCTTACCGTTTGTTACAAATTGAGACCATACAAACTGGTCTTCAATAAACATTAGCAAAGCACATTAATTTGTAAGTTTGTTGCAGCAAAATTCACCAAAATTTTTTATATAATTGAGAAAACAAATTAATGTATGAAGCATTTAGATATTGACATTATTCAACGATTAATTGATGTATAAGGCTGCTAGAGTTGGGTACTGCTCTATGACAGTTCACAAAAGGGTTTTACTACTGAGGGAGTAAATGCCAATATGACTGGAACAGTTGAAAAATTATATATGCACATCAAGGAACCCACACTTTCTTATGACAAAATATCCATGAACTAATGAACTTGATAACGCTTCCTTAAAAAACATTATTAAACAGATTGTAGACAAGAAAAAAGTCAAAAAAAAATTTTTCTATTGAAATGGCACCAACACCTTTTTCTTAAAAAAAATTCCTAGGTACAGTCAAATTCGATTAAGAACAAATCAGATATACATGGAAATTATGGAACTAATGAAATGACCCACCAATTAAAAAACAGATGAAAATATTTATCAGTTGCTCTGCGATAACGCACCTATAATTGAAACAGAAACTTGCCACTTATGGCTTTACTCTATTACACAAAATAGTTCCACCGAATAAATAACTAAACGAAACCTTAATGAATAGCAAACTTAAGAGACACTTTCACATATATTAAGTGAGGTAATGCAAGAATCAAAATTATTATTCACGATCGTTGGATCATGCACGTACCTCCATGACAACTCTTTATTTTGTACTCTTTAGAAGTTCGACCTCGAACCTCATGCACGACTACTTCCAGCCATCTGACAGAAAAGGTTCAAGAATTTTCAAAATATCTACAGATGTCCGAAATAAATTAAAAATTAGAGTAAGTGACGTACAAGAAAATACCAGCGCTAAAACAGTGTTGCTTTCGTCTTAGAGTTTAATTAACTTGAATTCAATGCAATTAAGCCTCCTTGACTGGGAGGAAGGATTCTATTGGTGTATTTTGGTCACGTGAACAATATTGGAACATATCTGTGAACGAGTGCAGGGGA